>APFE031126822.1:0-104122 GCA_000404065.3 Pinus taeda
GTGGCTACTATGCTTACTCAAGATCAAAGGTGTCATTATAGAAATGGGGTCTAAAAATTTTGATCTTATCAAGTAACTTAAAACCTTAGTTAAACATCATCATTGTGTTCGTCTCATCAAGATCGGTCTCTAGATCAAAACATGTGACCATTGAAGTTTTGATGAATCAAGGATGGCCACATCATCCTTTTGACCACCTGACAACCACATGGCCATACCCAGTTGGTTTATTTCTTAGCGACACTTGGCATTTATTTATTGGTTGTTGACCCGTTGATGAGTTGGGTTATACACCCCATGGTATCCATTAATATGCAAATCTTACACACACGCACACAAATATATATATATATATATATATTTGTGTGTGTGTCAGCTGATGGGTGTAAAATGTCAGCACTCCTGTTGCCCAGGTCCCGTTACCGACCCTTACAATTTATGCATTTATGAGTTGCTCCGTGCATGACCCTTCTAAGCTAACCTATATGTGTGACTGCGCATCTGCACCAATGGTTGGGTTGACGGGCTCGCATGTCTGCCACTAGGGCCCAAGCTTACATCATCTCGCTCCCTTCAAACTTGTCCCGCTTTGCACTCTCAGGGGATAATCTATGGGCTTACGTGCCTTGTTGGGTCCACACCTTTGTTCTAGCAATGCTTTTGATTGGTCTGCAGCCCTTTATCTTAACTAGTGGCTCTGGTGGCCCCACTCTTACCACGTTATCCTAATACTGATAAGCCCGGGTGTTCCTTTCATGTGACCTTCTGTGGCCTTCTAAAATGCAACCCCTACGACTTATGTCATCTTGGGCCCTTGCACAGTCGTTGATTGCCCCACTTAATCTAGGCCCTCCATCGTTGGCCTCGCACTCGGTTATACACTCGGTCGTATGACGAGGGACTTAGCTTTCAACCATCACTTGCATGACTTGATACATCTATCCAAGCTCATGAAGATGGTTAAGAAGATGAGGATATGGGCTAAAGACTTTCTCTCGCATTGTACTTTGCACCATTTGTGAAAGGATTCGCCCATTGCTTGGCTAAGGTGGTTTTGCAAATGACTAGACTTATGCCAGCGTCTAACCATAGCCATTAAGGGTTTATAAAACACACTTTGGTGCTATCCCTACTAAGCTTTTCACAAGAACACCATCTCAAGGTCCTTGATGACAAGAATACAAAGCATGGTTGAGAGACTTATCAATTCAGTCTCTTAGATGTTTGTTGTCCCTTGGGTCCTCAAAATCGTGCAAGGAACTAATCAACCTAAGCCTAGAGATCTAGGGTATTCTTTGAAGAACAAATAAGCACAACAAGATTATAAGAGAAATGGGAAGGCTTACGATGCCAATAAGACAACAAGGTGATCAACATTCTGTGATCAACTAGAAAATCCTTCCTTACGATCCCATTACAGGCATAAACCATAAATATAGGTACATATACAACAATAATATAATCCTACAATCATCTCATTCTTAAGGACGAGAATTCCATATATGAGCCCCATAGTTAGCCATTAGACATTCATTGCCATAGGCCTACGCCACACAACAAACTCTCACCACATATCGTGGTGTTACTCAGTACCTATAACACTCACCCAGAATATTATATAAATGTGAGTTTCCTACATAAAGGACATTAATGCAGTCATCATAGTAACATGCATGCAACCATCATAATTTAACCATTCCAACCATAATGAACAATGAACCATTCATATAATTAATACATCAATGGTTTGTATCTTAATCATAAACTCAATAATGAGGAAAAAATCTATAGACGCTTGTCTAGAATTAATATTGGAGTTGGCAATATAATGGTGTATGCAATCCTTTAGGGCTATTCCTCCTGAGCTTGTACGATTTAGATCAGGGCCAAATAGACAATTCATTCTGAATTTATTTATCTATTAATTAACAAAGATGTATTCATCTCACCATGCACATACCTTAAGCCAAATTTCAATCCCATAATGAACACAAGAATAAGTTGATACCTGTAAAAGTATTCACAACACATGCAATACATTTTTCATGCCTAAATCACATCCCTGACGATTAATCTAGCCAATTAACAACCTTGTGTCAACATATAATATACGACACATGTTTCATAAATAGATAAAGACACATTAGTCTTCCAAGAATGGACCATTCCTCATTCATTGCATAAATATTTAACTTTGTAGAGGATTTCAGAGTCCTCATTATGTCATAAGCATTAACTAGTACAATGAACCAATATCATCACAAGCATTAACAATGTAAACTTTGAAACGGGAACTGATACTGTTACCCGTTTCATAGAGATAGCAAAAAAGTGACCCGATTTTGAAAAGGGGCAATGCAGAACACACATGTTTTTTTAGAGCATAGTTTTTGACACTCTAAATTTTTTAATGTACATTACATTTTAGAATGGTAGTGATTTTCACGTTGATTTAAAAAAGTGGTAATTCTGCATCATGCCCTTTTTCTAAAAGACCTATTTTTTTACTTTAAATTTTCTAATGTATGAAATGTAAATAATTATTCTCTAAAAATAATAATTTTTTAAAGTGGTCTTCTTCTTCATATTTTCTTTCTTTCTTTCTTCTTCTTCTTCTTCTTTTTGTAGTGAGGTTTTTATTGTTTTGCATATTTAAATAAAAAGGTCGATATGAATTTTTGATATTCTACATATTTATACGTCATTAATTAATTTTTCAATCCACATGAAATAATTGTCTCTAAAAAACAATAATTTTTAACAATTGACATAAAAATAACCATTTTCAACATAAATATAACTAAAAAACTACACATTTTGATGATTTTTTTTGCTAGAAATGACATGCCAAAATCACAATTTTTATAGGAATATTTTAATTAAAAATGGTTAAATAATTTTTATTTTTATTTTTATTTATTTTTAATGAATTTCATGTCAAAAAAATAATAATAATCACTATCTTTTTTTAAATAATGATTAACATAAAAATTAATGCGAAAATCACATAATATAAATATTGAACGCATAACAACATTAATTGAGTGCTTATTCTTCTCATAAAATGTCAAAGTCAAAACATTACAAGTATAACTAATTAATAGGTACAAAAAATGAGCTTGATTTCCAAGCATAACTTAAATCTAATCAACAACATTACGTAATCCAACCTCTTCGTCCTTTAGAGTTTCATCATTGTCTTCTCCCACAATATTTTCTGCGTCATTTTGTTCATTTTCCACTACAACAAAACCCTGTAATTAGCGTCCCTTTTTTCTTCCTTTTTTGCGTCTAGAGCCCATTTTTGGTGCTATTTGTGTCCATTTATCAAATATGGTGCAAAAATTGATGCAAAGTTTGCACCAAGTTTTTCACCAAGTCTTACACTAAGTTTAGCACCAAGTATTGTCATAGGTTTTGCATCAAGTTTTACACTAGGTTTTACGCGAGGTTTTATACCAATTTTTATGCCATCCTTTGCACCATGTTTTGCATCAAGTTTGGCACCTAATTTTGTTTCGCCAACTTTTATATCATTTATTGCATCCACTTTTTGCACCTACACTTGCATCAACTTTTTCATCATCTCTTGCATCCTCTTTTGCATCATTTTTTAAATCAATTTTTGCATCCATTTTTACATCATTTTTTGCATCCCCTTTGCATCAAGATTTGCATAAGGCTTTGTGTCTCATATTGCATCTACTTTTGCATCGAAGTTTATTGCATCAACTTTTGCATCATATTTTTCATCCATTGTTGCACCCATGTTTACGTCCACTTTTGCATCCATTTTTGCATCTTATTTTTCATCTTCATTTACTTCTTTTTTTGCATCTATCATTACATCCACTATTGTGACACTACTCGTACCATGTTTTGTACTTACTGTTGTACCCACGTTTGCTTCCAATTTTGCATCCATCTTCTTATCAACTTTTGCATTAAAATATTGCATCTATTTTTGCATCCACCTTTGTGTTGGGTTTTGCATCTCATTTTGTATCTTCTTCTGCATCTACTTCCATTACATCCATATTTTTCATCCAATTTTGTTTCTGTTGTTGCACCCATGTTTGCATCCACTTTTGCATCCCTTATTGCTTCTTGTCTTGCATCCAAGTTTGCATATTTTCTGTGTTTTTTATTACATCCACTTTCTCATTCACTTTTGTTGTGCCATATCTTGTGCCTATCATTGAAACCCACATTTTCTTCCAATTTTGCATCCACATTTGCATCCTCTTTTATGTCCAAGTTTGCACCAAATAATTTTTATGTTTTTTGCATTTCATTTTGCATCTACTTTTACATCCACTTCTAATGCGTCCAATTTTGAATTTAATTTTGTGTCCACTATTGCACCTATGTTTGTTCCATGTTTACATCCATTTTCTAATCCAATTTTCCCTCCTTTTTTCATCCAAGTTCGTGTCTTTTTTTTTTGTTCATTGTTGTATCCACATTTATTTCACAACAGTTCATGCTAAGTTTTATGCCTACTATTACACCATGGTTTCTTACACTTTTTCATCCTATTTTGTGTCCAATTTTGCATCAACTATTGCATCTACTTTTTCATCCACTTTTGTGTCTATTTTTCTGTCTTGTTTTGCATCTACTTATGTTGTGTCCACTCTTCATCCAATTTTACATCTATTGTTGCCCCCATTTATTTTTTGACTTTTGCATCCTTTTTCCAACAGTCATATATTTTTCGCATTGATGATATTTCTTATGACATTAACAATTATGAATAACTGATGACAATGTCAATAATTATGACGATGATGATAATGAAGATGATGATGATGACATGAATTCTGATTAATATTATGATAATCAAAATGATAATAAAGATGATGGGGGTTATAATGACAATGATGATGGCGATGCTAATGACCTTGGACAATCGTCCCAATTTTTAAATGTTGTCATGGTCATAATCATAATCATTATCTTTAGAGTCATCTTCCAAGTCGTCATCATTTTATCATCATTATCATTATTTTCATCTTGGTCATCATCAATAACAATAATAGCATGAATGATGATTATGATGTTCATGACGAAGTTGGCAACAATGACGATAGAAATTACATTAATTATGATGATGGGGATGATATGAAAATTATAATGACGATGATAATGGTAGTGATGATGATGATCATCGATCATCTCTAAAAATCATCTCTGAAAAATAAAGTTGTCATTTATCTTGCATATATCAGGTGTCCTAACAACCCTTTTTGAGCACTCGTAATATTTTTTGGGTTGATGATATTTCTTACGACACCTATAATTATGAACAATTGACGACAATGTCCATAATCATGATGATGATGATGACATGAATGATGATTATGATGATAATGCAATGATGAGATTGATGGTGGTGATGATGATGATGATAATGAAGATGATGACACTCCCTCTAAACTAGGGAGATACTCATAATGAGACAAAAAAGTACTCTCAAGTTGAAATATTCATATAAGAAGGGATCTGGATTGATAAGAATCAACGATGATTTACATCATCACAGCCAACATTGTCAAAATAGAAAGGCCTTGAATAACAAGTTATATCTCTCCATTAGATCATAACACAATGTTGGGAGGCATAAATTTGGACACCACTGCCTCTTTAGGCACTTACTGCACTAGGATGTTCATCAAGCATGTCCTCGCATGATCATTTCCTAATCCACTGTCATAATATTTGACACTAGGAAATGTCGATCCTCATGACTATTCTTATCTTGGATTAATGTACTTGACTTATGATGGTCAGTCCTAGTCAAAGCACAAATTCTCAAAGAATATTTGTCCCATATGTTTATCTAATCCACCATTCTCCCTATTGGTGTCTTTAGTAGGTTTACGACCATTAGTCTTGGCTATAGTACATGACAAATGGATAATATGGTGTCAATTCTCACTCCCTCTCAACTAGGGAGGAGACATCCACAAGCATAAGCGTTTCTCAAGCATACCCATCATTTTCATAGGGAATAATATCATTTATTTGTTTTCATCACATGACGCCTTTATGATTAAGCATTCATAGGTTTGTGGCAAAATATTTCCCTTTTGTAATTTGTGATGAAAGAAAATAAAAAACTGAAAGCCAAAATCATTAAAGATACACTATAATGATTTATCTAAGTCTAAACTCTAAGGTTAGAGTGAAAATTTATGTAAATATTATATCTATGAGTTGTTCAAAACTTATGAAAAGCTTATTCCCTAAGTCCTATATATAAGAAAAATCAAAAGAAAGAAAAATAAGGCCCAATGAATGGTAACTCATGTGTTCACACCCTCTTTGGAAAACATATGAATATATACACTCCTAGTTACACTTGATCACATGTTTGTGAAGGTTAAATCATGAGGTCCTCTTTTCCCCTTTCATTTTCACTTCATCATTAAGAACCTAATTGAGGATCTAGGGAATTTTTCTTGCCTAAGGGGTTCATGTCTACTCTTGGTTTACTTATGTCACACTACGGTAAATCATGTGATGGAGTGAAATACTTAAGTTGGTGGAGTTATTATAATAGTGTATTAAGTTAGTCACCACAAACACATGTATTACATGTCATTGGTCCACATGTGTGGGTTGGTGACTCATTGCTTGAGAACTTTAATGGATACTACTTTAGGGCCTTGATGGCATCTCTTACAAAATCTCTTGGTAAACATTGTGATTGATTCTTTCTATTCCTCAAGACACTTGATAATATTGAAGTCACTCCCAATAATCCACGAAGATGGGGAGTATAAATTACTTGTGCTGGAAATAGAATTGAGAAATAGAGGTTTTCCATTTGCGATATTGGAGTCACAGACATTGGATACATGATAGTAGTCCTCAATGTCAATTAACTAAAATTATATTGTCATAATGCAAAAAGAGGTAAACATATTGGTAACCTTAATGTCCTGATCATTCCAAATAATAGCCATTCCACCCAAGTATATCTAATCATCAATCACTACTACTTGGAAATTCCTCCCCCATTTTCTAATTATATGAGGTAGAACCTCACTTAATATTTTTATTTCTTATATCAACATTATTGATGGGTGCTTTGCAAACCATTTTTCTTTTAGGAGTATTTGTTTTCCTTTACTATTGAGGTCCCTCATGTTCCATGAGAATATTTTCATGGAGAATTTACACAGAAAGGAAGTATAGTGTGACTAAAAAAAACATGTTCCAAGATTTAAGTTATTGGACAATGCCACTTCATGACTTCTATATTTCCTTAACCTGGGACTGAATGGTGAACTTGATAGCGTTAAGGGAAATTAACCAATGAAAAACTCAAAGAGAGGTGACTTTTGACTTTATCACATACAAGTTAACATACTAAAAAAATATCCATAAAAATTTCATCAACCAATGAATCTTTAAAAACAAAATCCAAAACAATTTCATCAAGCAATGAAGCATTACATTATAAATTACAATCTATAAACCTTTTGGGAACTTTTTGCTAAGCTATGTTCAAAACCAACATATTTAATATTAATATTTAACAATAATATGGAAAATAACACATTTTCATAAATTAAATAACATGTTATCAATCCTAGGAAATGTCACTAACATAAAACTAAAACGCATGCAACTAATTGGAGTGACCACTCAAGGCCACCATAAGACAACTAATCTATTAAGACAAAGATTAATGGGGAAAGAAATCTACAAAGGACAAAGGAAAACCTATTTTAACTTTATTGTTTTATTAGGTGCAAGTTGAACATCTCAAGATATAATGAAGAGAAAAAATAATTTTATTGCATTAAGAAAACCCAAGCACATTTTATAACTTAGCAAGGAAGAGATGTATAATACCCATCTCAGCGAGACAATGCAATGCATTAGTCTTTTTATAATATAATTTAACCTTATATTGAATCACAAATTTTAACATGAATGATGGTTAAAATCCATTTTATAAAAAGAAATATAATTTTTGTTATAAAAAAAACATAAACTAATATAATTTTTTAAAATAAAAAAATAGTAGACTGAATATGAATTTAAAAAAAAAAACTAAAATTAAGCAATAATATAATATATATATATATTATATATATATATATATATATATATATATATATAATAATATTAAGTATGATATATATATAATAATATATATGCTTAATTTAGTTTTAAATATAGTATCAGTCTACCTATTTTAGTTCAATATATTAGTTTTAGATATATATATTTTTTTAGTTTTTTTTAAAACACTTCCCCCGTTCTAAGAAGCAAAAATAATAATAGAAATAAGGATGGACCAAAAATATTCCTTTCCTTGGCAAGTGTTTCCCACCATTCATTCCACTCACTCAAGTTATTTCATAAAACATAGATAAGTGTTATTTCACACTCTTTTCACAAAGCCTATTGAGATTCTCTTATGATATGTATATTCCTTGATGGAGTCCTCAATATATTGATCAAGTTTTGATTCCTTGGAGATTAGTTAGAGCAAAGAAAACATGAGTACTCTTAATTCCAAGTTCAATGCCTCTAATGGTGGATAGAAGGCAAGAGAGGGGTTGCTATCGTGGTCATAACTCCAAGTTCATTGTCTTTGATGGTGGACGAGGCAAGGGAGGGGGCTACGGTCATGGTCATGGTCGTGGAGTTTTCTCTTTTACATTATATTTAGGGAGTTCAAAACAATTTAAATGGAATCATTGTCATCACTAGGTATAATGGATTAAGTGTGATAATGGATAAAATGAAGTAATTATTTGTGAGAATTTGTTTTTGAACAAACATTAGGATCCATCTTATTATAGAGAAAAGTACATGCATTAAAAACAACTGAATATTTCATGTGACATTCATATTGTATTCAACTTATTTTTCATTAAAAACAATTTACTTTTTCATGTGACATTCTTTTTTTGTTAAAATTTCTTCTATTTCTAATCTGAATTACAATTGTAATTTCAAATAAACATTCCATTAAATATTAATTTACCAATTCTGCATGGAAATCATAAGAAACATTCACAATATAATATGAAGAACAAATGGTTACCTACTTCATATGGATTAAAAAATGCTTCTACTACTGAATGTGAATTACAAGTGTAATCTTAGTTGGATCTCCACTATATCTTAAGCTATATTTTCATTTTATTTTTAGTACTATTAAATGTTATGATGTCCTAACTCATTTTATTATTAGCATTGTAATAAAAATATGCATTTTGCTATAGAATTAGTACTAACATGTAATATTGATTTTTTTTCCATAAAGTTATAGGTAATGACCATGATGATGATGCTATAGACTATGTTTAGATTACATCATATATCAAAGATGATGATGATGAGGATGGTGATGGCATTGGTGATGATTATGTGGATGATATTATCAGGATGGTTAGGATGATGATCATGGAAATGATCATGAGGATGAGCTTGACTATGATTTTTGTGGTGCTAGCTAGTCATGCGTTATTTTTTATATTTAGTTGGATGTCTTAATATCGTAATCATACATTTGAATTTTAATTTATTTAAATAATGATGATGATACTATCAATACTATCTTTTTACGTTATGAATATGTTGAAAATTGTTTACAATTTTTTTATTATGAAGAATTATTGTGTATGATGAGATTCCTATTTTTTTATGGATGTTGTGAATTTACATTAGCATAATGATATCCATGAAACATTTTCATTTGGTAATCTTACATTGAATTTTAGTTGATTTTATTAAATATGATGATGATATTATCATTTTTATCTTGTTATTTTATGTATATATTGAAAATTATCAACATTATTTTGATGGAGAATTATTATGTACGATGATATTACTATCTTTTGATGGGTGTTGTGAATTTACCTTAGAATAATGGTGTTCATGAAATATTTTGATATGATAATCACACATTTGAAACTTAGTTGATTTGATTAAAGAAGATGAGGATATTATTAGTATTATCGTGTTACTTTATATATGTGTTGAAACCTATCAATGCTTTTTTATGGGGAATGATTATGTATGATGATAAGGCTATTTTTGGATATAATGTTGTGAATTTACCTTGGAATAATGATATCTGTGATAAATGTTGATTTAGTAGTAATATATGTATATTGAAAATTGTCAATGATTTTTTGATGTAGAATTGTTATATATGAGGATACTGCTATATTTTTTTTGAACGTTGTCAATTACTTTTAAATTTGTTTACAAATACTAAGTTATGAATTTGAATTGTGATATATTCTTAAATGTGTTATACATGAAAATACCTCTTGATCATCTTGGAGGAAAATACTATGATGTTGGTTGAAATACCCCTTTCTCCTAAACTATGTAAGCCTATAATATAAGTTATGTACCATGAGAACCACGTTATCCTAGTCTATAACAAGTTGTCCCTTTCATCTAACTTTTTTTACCAAAATTCTCACATTAGAGGAATTTTCAACTCGAAATATAACCACATAAGAAAAAAATAAGAAACTAATAAAATAATGCCATGTAGACAATTTTTTAAAATATCATTTTTATTATTCTTTTACCAAAATTACCCGAATAAATGTCACATTTATCAAAATAATTGTATATGTATTTTATATTTAAATTAATATATTAGCACAAGATTTAATAAATTTAAATTAAAAATAAATTAAATTAAAAGGAAAATAAAATTAAAAAAGCAAATTAAAATTTAAGGAAATTTAAATTTAAATTTAATTACCCAAAAAAACGTCACTTTTAATAAAAATAAGCGTCTACATGTATGTTTATATTGAAATTATTTATTACACAAGATTTAAGAATAAATTAAAGGAAAGTTTAGAATGAAAATTTAAGTTAAGTTTAAATTTAAGTTACCCAAATAAATGGACTTTATCAAAATAACATACATTATATTTTATATTTAAATTAATTTATCAATACAAGATTTAATAAAATAAATTAAGTAAATTTAAAATTAAAATCAAGAAAGTAAATTTAAAATTTAAATTAAATTTAGGATTTAGGATTTTATATTTAAATTTATTTATTTAACACGCCATGATTTACCCTTCATTAAAATATTTTGATATTCTATTTTATAGATTATGATATTAATTTTATTTTTTATATTTAACATAGTTTTGGGTCACTTGAGAACCATTCATAGTTAAATTAGGTAAGTTATATTATTAAAAAAAAATCCATTTCCCAGTCACACATGTATGTCTTTTAAATTTTAAAGGATTTTGATTGGCTTACACATTATGACATGGAAATTAAATGTTAACATTTTAAAATGAAAATTCCTCTAATGCGAAGAAAAAAGCTCGAGTTAACTAGAATTTGACACTCTTGTTCACTTTCGGAAATTGATATGGTGGAATGTGATCTCTTTATCCTCATCTTTAGATTTTTCCTAAAAAATAAGAGCATACAAAAGTGGGAAAGAGCCATAAAGCACGGGGACGCTTTTTCCTAAGCACAAAAGCATCTAAAAAGTGGAAAATTCCATCTTTATATGAGGAAACATTATTCACCCAAAAGCTTTTGCCAAAATTTAACTATTGAGGAATTTGGGAAATCTTCATAGCCTTCACTTTCCTATATATTGGAGGCTTGGCCATTGAGAAAATGATGGGAATTTGTGCATTGTCATGCTGTTGAGATCTATCTTGAGAGGGAGAGTTTTGGAGCTAGGAGTTCGGGGAGGTGTTGTTGCAACTGCATCTGATGGTTGTAACTTTCCTCCAATTCCTTTATTAATATAGATTATTCGTTATTCCTTCCATATGCTACTATTCATTCTTTACTTATCCTATTTAACTAATAAATGTATGGGATCTTGGTTTATATGTATTTATTCGGTAATATTTATATGTTTATTATAGTTTCAATTATCAAGATATTATGTTGTGAAGTTTTCTTTGTTCTCTCTCTTGTGTGTAGGACCAAGATTTGGAGCTATCTAGGAGCACTTCCCAGCTACACAAAAAACTCCAACAAGACTTGCATGCGAAGACTCACATGAATTCATTCTTCTTTTCTTAATCTATACTCGATATCTTGATCTGATAATAACCCCGAGCCTTACAACAACCATTATCTTAATTAGTCTATCTTAGGTTTTTGGGATAAACTTAGAGGGTTTTATGTTAATCTAACTGTGCATTAAATCCTACAGCAAAATGATATTTAGAAACTGTAATATATTTCACTATGTAATAAAATTAGTAAAATGGAAGTAAAAGTAAAACTCTAAACAAGAAGCCAAAAGTGGATGTAACCATCGATGCAAAATTGGGAGTAAAATTGGATTTTAAACTAGCCATCAAAACAAGATACAAATAATGAGACAAAAAGGGTTTTAAAGTAGAATTAAAAAGGGGTGCAAAACTAGACACAAAGAAGGGAACAAAATAGGGCATACAAAAAGATACCAAATTGGGCGCAAACAAGGATACAAAAATGGACACCAAAATGAGGATGAAAAGTATGGTGTAAAATTAGGATGCAAAACTAGGTGCAAAAAGGATGTAAGAAAAGACACAAAACAAAAAGCAAAAAGGGACTAAAAAAGGGTGAAACTAAGGATGCGAAAAATTATGCATAACTAGATGAAAATTCAAACTAAATTCTAGGTGCATAATGAGATGCAAATGTGGACACAAAATGTGGCAGAAAAAGGGATGCAAATTTGGATGCCAAAAAGGATGCAAAATTAGACACCAAAAAGGTTGCAAAATTGGACATAAAAAATGGTGAAAATTTGGACACAAAAGTAGAAACAATGGTGCGAAAATGGGCATAAAAATGGCTCAAATTTGAATGCAACATTGGATGCAAAATGAGGTGCGACAAATGATTCAAAACTTGGTGCAAAAACAAATGCAAAAGTAGACGAAAGAATGGCTCAAAATTGAACGTAACTTTAGACACAAAATGGGATTCAAAGGTGGACGCAATGCATGGTACAACATAGGGTGAAAATTTAGATTCTCAAAAGGATGCAATAAATGTTGTTAAAAATGATGCTAAACTGGATGCAACAAATGATGCAAAATTAGGTGAAAAATTGGATGCAAAAAGGGAGACAAATGAAATGAAAAAGTGGATGAAAAAAATGGTTCAAAAATGGATGAATAATTTGGCACTAAATCAGATTCAACATATGGTTTAAAATTAGATGCAAAAATGGTGTAAGAAAGGCAGAAAATTTGGTGCAAAAATAGATGTAAAAATAAGTACAAAATTAGAAGCAAAAAATGGCATAAGACTAGATGCAAAAACTAGCACAAACTCGATGCAAAAAGGGGCACGAAATTAGATGCAAAAAATAGTGTAAAACTTGATGCAAATATTGACACAAAAATAGAAGAAAATAATGGCACAAAACAGGAAGCAAAAAATGATGCAAAAATAGATGCAAAAAATGGCGCAAAACTAGAAGCAAAACCTATTGTAAAACAAAATGCAAATCTTGGTGCAAAATATGATGCAAAATTTGGCGTAAAAAAAAGATGCAAAATTTGGTGCAAAAAGGGACGCTTTAAAAATTGTACAATAGAGCCATATTTAGCGCCAGGCTGCTCATCCCAATGGAGAGAAAAATACACTAAAATCTGGTGCTAAATCTGGCGTAAATTGCCTATTTTGTTGTAGTGGTGCAACTCACTAGCTCTAAGTCTCAAGGAAAGGTAAGCAAAGGGAATAAAAGGCTATATAACAAAGACCAATGTCTCTAAGAGGAGCAGGAATAGTTGCAACAGTTGCCGGAGGATAAAATTTCGGGCCTGTAATAGGACACCGAAGTCCTTGCAGTAGGAGGCCGAGTTCATCTTGATCTTGGAGGGTGTTTATCTTAATCACTAGGTCATGGTATTCGTTAATTGAATAATATATAAGAAGAGAAGAGATTTAAAGGTTTTCCCCTCAAGAGGAGAGGTTTTGGCCTTAGCTTGCAACCTATATATTGTGTCATTGTTCTTATTGTTTTTGCAGCTCTTTGATGTATCTCACAATGTAATAATAAGGAACAAAGCTAATAAGGAAAAGGGTAACACAAAAAATTATCAAGTTAAAGAGGATTAACATATTTATTTCCCTATTGAATTCTCAACACCCTTTTCTCTTCTTATCAGCTATTGTGGGTTGTTGGCTTGCATTAGGGTGGCCATGGTTAGGGCTTCACAATCATTTTGGTTCTTATCAAATCTACTCTGAGTTGTTTTATGGTGGCTCCATTGGTCGCCATTTGTCATTCTCTTCATGGTTATTTTCAAGCCCCTCAACCTCCTGAAGTGGAGCACTTCCTTTCATCTTTTTAATGAATAAAATGGGTCCATATTTCCACTTGCCGCTTTCTATTTCATGAGATCCCTTTAAATCATGAATTTAATATTCATACAAGGGTTTAATTGTGTTAACAACCTCATGGTATCTCCTCGTGGAATATTTATTCCACATATGAAGAAAAGGTCTCGAACAATGTGTACATTGAGCAGTGTTGTGCAAGCAAGAACTTGTACATGTTTCAGAAAAGCATAAATAAGACAAGATAGAGAGGTATTTCCCAAATTGAACAACTGAGAGAAATAAATGCACAATAAGGATGAAATTACATGTTTTCAATAGGTTGAAAGGAAATTGTACAAAGAAGCAATACAATCATATGGGCATGTATGGCCATATGGAGCAATACAACAATTATACAACTTTTGTCTTTCTTTTTTTGTGTAGATCATATACCTCATTTTGAGATGATTATGATCATCATGCAATTGTTATTTTAGTAACTTGTAGAGGTTTCCTTGCAGTATGAAAATCTTATTTTGAGAAGAAATTACTCATGTATCTACAAAACTCTTTTATTCTTCTACTTGTTAAATTTTCAATTATTGTGTACTTGATGCTATGATCTGAAAGTAATTTCTACATTTTATTAAATTTAGCAATTGATGTATTTAACTCAGATCATATGGATAATAGTCACCTATGGTTCAATTTTTGTAATGTAGTTAACCCCAAATACCTCAAAAAGTGAAATGTGTGTCCAAATATGTGAAAATGTGTCCTTACCCCAACAAAGTTTTACTTGAGGGGGAAACACACCTTCAAATACATGGAAGCTCTTCCATTAAGGTTATTGCTCATCCCTTCTTACCTACAACATCCCACAACCACCTCCTTGAAGAGGGTGCCCAACTTCATGACTGAAGTGGGCCTTTGACCAAACCCATGTGTAACTTAGTGCTACATGGAATGATCTTGAGTTGGGTGTTCATCTTGTAAATCTCCCTTTTTGCTTAGATCCTTCATCCACATGGTCTTAGGAACCAATTTTAACTTAAGAACAAGGATATCCATTGATGACATGGCAAAAGAGAACGAAATACATGTAACCATTCCTCCAACTTCATGTAAAATATTCTCAAATGGATCCTCATAGTGAAATGCATCTTTAGAAGAAACTTCATCAAACCTACCATACACCTTCTATATGCTTGTTCTTCACTTAAATGATGAAGAGTTCTCAAGCTTGATGAATTGAAAATGAAAATAACATCCCAAACTAGTACAACCTCCCGAATAGTGTTTTTTCCTTGCACATCGTAGCATACCTCTAGAAAATATGAATGTTTTTGTCCCCCACCTATAACAGTATAACATGGTTTTTTAGTCACCATGTCTCCTCATGTAGTCAAAGGATGTATCATTTACGAGCCTCCAAGTCCCATTAATTGTCAACTTGTGCCCATGAAATAAGTTCGACATCTAATAAAGTAATTTATGTGAACCATCTTTGCCTCAATATCCTCCAACTCTTTCCAATGTGCAACCATATTTTCTTGCTCCCATCTCTTTAACACCCTCTTGAGGATGTCAAACTTCAAGAAAATTGCCTCCATCCAAGATAATGCATCATCTACAAATAACTGGGACCATGATTTATGAACTGTCTTGCAAAAATTCTTGTCGTCCAACAAAGCTTTGTTGAACTTGAAGATCAATCCTTTCCACATCCTATTTCCCTTCCAATGTAAAATGATCGGAGCATGGTTAAAGAGAGTTGTCACGAAGACCCATGATTGCATATGCCCCATCATGTCCAGGAGATTTGGATGAACTAAAAATCGTCCCGACCTTGTTGCAATGTGTTCAATACCAACCTACCAGTTCCTCCAAGTCAATGCAATGGGCTGTGGACATATATCCACTAGAGAGTTGGTATATATAATTTTTGCTATGCATATCACATTAAAAAATTTAATTAAAACAAATTATAAAATATATACAAAATATTATCAAATTTTTATTAATCTATATATATGATAAATTTATAATAATAAAAAGTATATATATGTAATAGTATATGTAATATGTATATGTATATGTCATATATATATATATATAATACTCTTTAGTGGTTGATTCTTTTGGTACTGCGTGGTATATTTAAAATTAAAATGGAATCTAATGTTGTTAGAATAACTTAGAATCCATTTAATCTTAGATTATGAAACTTGCAAAGGAACAAATCTCTATGAGAATATTTTTCAATCAAATTTTTAACACAAAAATAATTTATTAGCTTACAAAAACATCATTTAAAGATCGTCTAATAATAAAATTTAAATTTAAAAAAAATAAAAATTAAAGTATAACTTTTTCATTCTAAAGCTTTAAAAGCAATACTTTTTTTAATTACAACTCTTTCCTTTTTTTCTCTACTAATAATGACAATATTCCTGAAAACCTAAAAACTTCAAATTATTTCTGATTTTATTTTTAATAAAAAAAATTCTAAACTATATATATGGTTAATCATTAAATTTATAGAATAAATTAATAAAATTTATATTTTAATGTATAAAATAAAAATAAAACTCCCAATGGAAAAAGTCCAAAGCTCTTAAAATTTATATACCTAGCACGGAAAAAGCATTGATTTTTCTTTTGCTTCCTCTGAGCGCCAAAGTCATGATAGTCAACATCGTTTCCCTCCCATCCCCTCCATGGAAACCCTTCACTTCTACAACTAATTTTTTTGTCGTGCACCCTCCACTATGAAAACTCCAATTCATGCAATCGATTTCATGCAATCTCAGCAATTGAAACATGCGGCTCCCACTAAACCTTTTGTATTCATACCATTCTCAACATGTATTGTGTTCTAATATAGACTAGTGGGTGTGTGTTTTCCTTCATGTTATATCCAACAAAGATGATGAAGATGTTAGGGTTTCAAACTTCGACGGGTGGGTTAAGCAGAAAGAAGCTGATCTCTCTCTAGCAAGTCCTTTGACTCCCACAATCTTGGGGGTGGGTTAAGTAGAAAGAAGTTGATCTCTCACTAGAAAGTCCTTTGACTCACACAGTCATGGTGGTCGGTTAAGAAGAAAGAAGCTAATCTCTCTCCAGCAAGTCCTTTGACTCCCATAGTTGTGGATCCACCTCGCTTGGCTAGGCCCTTCAAGCTAATCTAATGCGCTGATAAGAGAATGTTTAGAATGATCCCCAAGGCATTCGACACTTTGCAGCTGGTGAAAGAGCCTATCGGTGTTGTTTTTCGTCTGCGGCAGGGCGCGTCAAGGGAAGGGCTTCATTTTAAATCAGGTTGGCCGTCAAAATATTTTTTGGAAGATCTTTGTTTTTGTGATGGAAAATACATAGTAATATCTTTCAAAATACATAGTAATATCTTTCATTAAATTTGAAAAATAATAGTATGTTTACTATGGCTTACTCTGTAGAAAATTAATAGGCTATGGTGTAGACACTAGGGCATTTGAGATCGTGTAGTTGATGTAAGCCAAAAACCAAAACCCCTTTCTGATTGAATGCCCAAATGCAGAGCCACCATTGCTTTGAGCCTTGTCTTTTCAAAGGGGTGTGAAACCTCTGGGGCACTCCTTTATGTCCTGCTCGAACTTACTGCTAGCGGATTAACCCACTTCAACAACAAACCAGTAAACAAAATAAATGAAACCGTATGCCTATCCAACCACTGTGTATTATTTCGAAAATATTCTGGGGATGTGTTCCTCTGTCGATCTTGTGTAGTAGTAATAAAATAAAGGAAAGTTGAAGTAATAAAAGGAAGGAAATTTTGATGAAGTTCAGCCTATATTTTGCTCGAAATCATGTACACAAACATTGAAGGAAATTTATCTACCCAACTGTAACATGCGGGGTATGATTTAATTTAGAAAATAAAAGGACCTCTGCGCTATAGGGAAACACATTCCAACAACAGAAATATGTACAAAAAAACTAAATTGAACCTTCAAGGGATGCACAGAATATACATAATGCACAAATGAGACAAGCTTCTTTAAGATTCCACACTGGACCTCTCGATGCTCCGAGTGAGCTATGGAGGTATTTTTATTACCATTTTCACAATAACAAGGAAATTGCAATTGTTTTTAGGTGTATATCCTAAAAATATGGATCTGTTCATTAGTTTCACTAATAAAATCTAAACTAAGCCTTGTTCTATTCATTACATATGAATAATAGGAAAGAGACCAAATGAATGAGTTGAAACAAGTTTCAATGTGCTAGATGGTAGAAATTGACAGAAAAACTGGACATACATAGTCTAAACACCTATTTTTTTAACTTTTCTACTATTCACTTATTGTTCTCCTCATGATGCACATTCAAATATCAATTAGATAATTGGCCAACTAAATTGAATTCTTCATGGCCTCTACTTCACTACCCCTCCATTCTTGGCCATGGGCATTAGGGTTTTGTCCCGTGGATGGGAGCCCTCTCTACCAGCTGGACAAAGTCCTTCTCATATCCCTTTACTCATTCACAATTAACCTTATTTGCATTTATCATCTCGTTCGTTTTTACCAAAATTTAACTTCTTGCTTTGATTGTGTTAACCACGCGAGTGTCTTAAATTATGAATAGTGGTGGATTCATAATATTTACATGAGTGAATAAAATTTCCTTTCAAACAGACGTATATTCAACGTTATGAGTAGTGATGGATTCATAATATTTACGTGCGTGAATAAAACTTCATTTCAAATAGGCTTTTCTCCGGCTCTCATTTTGGGTTTCGTTCTTGAACTCTCACTGAACTATGTGGAATAAGATCTACACGTATTTGTAATAGGTTTCAGGTTCACTTTTCTTAAATATACAATTCGTAATAAAAATAACAATGACTTTGATACTCTAATAGAGTTCTTAAAAAATTCCCTCACCACTTAGTTCAATTTTTCTTAGTTGACCTCTTTAACCTGAAAATTTTGTGAGTCTTTCTGTTTGTTGAAACTATTCCATTTCTTTTAGTTTTTAGAATAAAATATTTTTCATTATTTTATTTGTTAATTACATAAGAAATTATAAAAATGTATAAGTTTTGAAAGATAGAATATATTATTATTATATTAAGTATAGCTATTTAACAATCCCAATCATAAATAAGACTTCTGTAAAGATCAAATGGAAAGAGTAAGTATGTAGGCTATCTTAAACCAAAATGCCAAACACAGCTAAAAACTGAAGCTCATAAAATAAGCCCATTTTCCAGGTATTTTCCTTCCCTCCCTCCTTGGATGTCGAACTGTATTTTGCCAGTAGATATTGTAACAATATTTTTATCATGTGATTTGCATGTTTCAGAAGAGTACAATTTGCTTTGGCATCGTCAATCTTTCATTCTTGCTTACATCACTCTGGGTTACGTCTTTACTAAATAGAAGTTTGCTTTGGCATCGTCAATCTTTCATTCTTGCTTACATCACTCTGAGTTACGTCTTTACTAAACAGAAGTTTTGTCTATATAGCCAGAAAATTCATTACCATTATTGGACTGGTGTTGCCTTACATTAGCGCATAATTGATTCCCCTAAAGCCTTAAACTTGCTCATTGCTCCAGTATCTCCTCGTTGCTCCTCGTTGCTAAACAAAAATGAGAAGCAACGACAAGATACTGGATATGAGTAGGTTTAGGGCTTCAGCGGATTACTTAGGTGCTAATGCAAGGCAGCAGCAGCGCAATAATGGTAATGACCATGGTAGAGATATAGACAAAAATTTTGTTCACTAAAGAAGTAACCCAAAGTGATGTAAGCAAGATTGAAAGATTGACCATTCCCCAGCAAATTGAAGTCTTAAATGTGCAAGTTAGATGATAAAAATATTGTTACAATATCTATTGGAAGAATCCATTTCCACAAGGAAGGAGGGAAGGAAAATACCTGGAAAATGGGCTTATTTTATCAGCTTTGGGATTTAGCTGTGTTTGGCATTTTGGTTTAAGATAGCCTACATACTTACTCTTTCCACTTGATCTTTACAAATATGTATTTATGATTGGGATTGTTAAATAGATATACTTAATATAATATAATAATAATTTTTTTTTCAAAAGTTATACATTTTATAATTTTTATTTAATTAAAAATAAATAATAAAAAATATTTTATTTTAAAAACTAAAAGAAATTGAATAGTTTCAACAAACAAAATGACTCACAAAATGTTCAGTTTATAGTGGTCAAGTGAAAAAACTAAACTAAGTGGTGAGAGAATTTTTTTAGAACTCTGTTACAGTATCAATGTCATTGAGATTTTTATTAAGAATTGTATATTTAAGAAAAGTGAACCTGAAACTTATTACAAATACCTGTAGATCTTATTCTAGATCGTTCAGTGAGAGCTCAAGAATGAAATCCAAAACGAGATCCAGATAAAAGCCTGTTAGAAAAGCAAGTGTATTCACGCGTCTAAATGTTATGAATCCATCACATAATATTTATACCGAACAATTTTTACATGATACTTCTGAATCCATCACATAATATACTTTGAGTTTGAGTTGACGTTTTCGAGCCAGCAAGTGTGCTCAAGTGTTCTGATAATGAGCTACAATTTTTAGTTCGAAACATAGACTCAAAAACATTATGTGATGAATTTAGATTATAATTTGAAAAAAAAAAACTATCTAGATGACAAGGTAAATCCTAGTATAGTTTGAGTCTCACTTTTTTTCTATATGAAGTATCAATTTATATTTGGAAACATAGACACGAAATTATGCGATTAATCCAGAGTATCATATTAAAAAAAACTATCTAGATGGTAACGTAAATCCTGGTTGTAGTTTGAATCCCAATTTTTTCTCAATATTAAGTGAAATTATGTGATTAGTCCGAAGTATCATATTAAAAAAAACTATCTAGATGGTAGCGTAAATCCTTGTTGTAGTTTGAGTCCCAATTTTTTCTCAATATTAAGTTTCATGGAAATGTTTTATGTTTGCCTCTTTTCTTCATGGAAGCCATCCATCCTAGTTTAAGAGATCTGATTCTTTTCTTTCACTCAGGCATTTTAGTATTGAAATCTTTGTAGGGTCTCTTTTCTTTTTTAAAATTTTAGTATGGTCGGACTTTGAATATTTTCATAATCATATGTAATTATGTAATTGCTTACATATTCTTCAAATTACATTTTCCAGGCACTAGATCTTACTCCGACAATTCCCTCTCTAGCCTCAATAAATAAATTATATTAAAATGGATTATATTCTTTCATATATTTTTAACTTTACTCATAATGCAAAAGCATACCTCATTTGATATAAACAAAGCTTTTAAATTAATTATTAAAATGACTCATCTTACTCTCTTCTCATATTAGAACATTAATACATTAATCAGCACTGTCGAAACAAATAGATATGAAGTTCCAAACATGGAAGCTCAAAAAACCAACCATAGACGTAAATATTTATCTTTCTCTTCTCATCCTAACATAACTTGTACAGCTTCCGAAGGAAGATATCCTACGCATAACAGAAAAAGTTATCAAGACAAGGAAACCTTCATTGAGGAATTTACTCGCATTAATCTACCAAATTGCTGGTCTTTCTCTTGCATTCGGGGTGATTTATATGTCTTCCCGCTACAAAACTTATTAGAGTTGCATTGTATTTCAGACATAACTTTAGGACGATGGTCCTGGGGACATTGCTCATCCTTTGCTTTGGGTATGAAATTATTCTCATTTCTTCACATATCAATGTGATGTAATGCTTCCTGAGGAAGATATTAATGTATCCAAATCTCACCCTTAAATGATTTGGATGCGCAAATACTGTAAGTTCAACACCAGATTTCATATTTTACAAATTTTCATCTTATTTGCCTTTGGATTGCAGTATTGTTAATTTACGGTTGAAATCTTATGTAAACAACAATGTTAATTTACTGTTGTTCTCCTATGTAAATATTAATAATAATATGATCAACTATATGGTGTATCGAAAATATTTAAAAATGACTACAAATTCCAAAAATATTTCAAAATGTAGCACATATATGTAAATCTCATTTTAATGTACTAACGTGGCAGTGCCTACTCTATTCCTTAACTCTATCCATATAATTCCACAGTTTCCCTACATCTGAGACCTTCACAGGTTTCACTATAATGTCTTCTGGGCCTTCGTCCAGACATCTCGTCGGACTCCAGCCAACACTAATTATATAACCATGTAACAATAACTATAACCTTCGGAAACAACAACGTATAATGGTTTGAAATTGGCATTTTACCTGCTCAGAACCTATCCCACTTGGTCATAGTAGATTTTTATGCAGAGCAATAAATAATATGACTAAGAGTATGAATGTATGACGGAATTCTTAAGCTATGAAAAGTTGGTCCATTCAGAGATCAATAGACTATTCTTCCAACCTCGTCATGAAATTCATTTCTGTGTAGATGCCCCACTTTCCCATAAACGATTGCAAAATGTCGTACTATGTCACATATAATCATTCATTTACGGTTTCAATCTCTTTCTCCTTGGAGCTCAATGTATCATGTCTTCTTTCACGATTGGCACCTTTACCTCTTATCTTGTCAAGGGCGAGGGCTTGGTTGTGGCAAGTAGTTTTTGTCAATTCCTAAACTGTCAAACTGGTTTACAAAAAATTGTAAAATTTTCCACCTCTTTAGTCTTAACAAGGAAAAATACTAATTGTCAAGGAAAATTCATAGCAGAAGTGCTAGACCACAGGGCTGAGCATCTAGAAGCAGACTAACTCTCCCTTTCCTTTATATATGGCATAATAAACCAAAGGTTTGGTTTTACGTTAAAAACAAAAGCAAACAAAGAAATTAATGCTTGAGTTACCCATCCATAATTTTTGTTTGTCTTTAGCAATTTTCGATTCATGGATGTGGCCTAAATATCCTGCAAACATGATCCAAACTTTCCACATCTCTATTTGGACATAAAAGGAAAAGACATCAAGTTTTGGGTTTAGAACTCTTCTCTACTTGCTTCTTACTAGGCATATAGGTTTTAAGGGGTTTGGTTTCTATTGAAAATGGTTTAAGTTACCTTTATTCTTTTTATCTAAGTAAATGCATTTTGTTTTATTTGTTTCGTTCAGGTGCCTAGGCCAAAATGGAAAATATGTCGGGTTCATAGTCAGATTAGGAGCTGTATATCTTGGCTTGCACAAGAATTTGTTAGCACATTCCCTTTTCAGTTTTTTCCCCATGCTAAAGCTAAAAGGAGTCTAAAAGCAAAAACTTGAACCCTTTTAAAGATAGTCATTCTTGAAGTGAAAGATATTGTCAAGTTCCTAACTGATTTCTTTCTATTGTAACACTGATACCTAAGGAAAAAAGAACTATTCTAGCTCAGAAGATGGTTCCATTAATACATATTGAGTATGATTTTCCATGGCTTTGATAAGCTTTAGCAGCTCTTACTAGTGACTACTGAAATACCCTTTCTCATATTCTCTTAACATAGTCTTAATTTGTCTTCTCTAAATTTGCATTCTTATCATTCTTATCTTCCCCAAAATGCCATCTCACCTTATGTTATCTGAATTAGGATTCTTATCTTTTATAAATTAATGTTCTTATCTTTTGCCTTTCTTAGACTTCTGCTACACCCCCTTCCCCGAGTTGCATCCTTATCTTCCCCAAAATAGTATCTCACCTTATGTTACCTAAATTAGGATTCTTATATTTTCTAAATTAACATTCTTAGCTCTTGCCTTGTTATATGTTATTTGAATTCAGATTGTTAAATTTTCCAAATTAATGTTCTTACCTATTGCCTTTGTTATACTTCTCCCACACACCGTCCCCCTCACCCCAGGTTCCTTTGACTTTGGACGGTAAGAGAGTGGGGTTTCCCAACTCTTACATGGCCCCCTCCCTCTAGGTTCATACAACCAGATCCCTCCATGGTTCCTCAAGTCATTCAGTTCCTTGATGCCCCAACTGTCAGTCATGAGGATCGAGAGGACTAAACATTATCTCTACCTCCAACTTTCTCACAGTCTCACCACCAAGATTTCCGTATTTCAAGTCTTGGACTCTACCATGGTATAACTGCATCTATAGTATATATCACTACTATTTGTAGATATCTTTTTCTTATATTTAGACCTAGTAGTCTGCTTGGTTGGAAACTTATCATGCTACAATATTTTTGCTTTCTTTTTGTTTTTTTTAAGCATTATGGAGGAGTTTATCTGGCACTCCCAGGATATAAGGATATAATTCACACTGGACATATCTTCTTTAGTCCTACTAGCATGCCTTTTTGGTCATTTATCGGACATTAATAAAAATATCTTATCTTATCGAGGACGATCTTATCTTATGTGTTACTTAAAAGGTTTCGAGTTTTAGCAACTCTAAAAATATTTAACTATTGACTAGATAGAGTCATGTGCCACAGGTTACAAAGTTTTATCGAGAGCTATGGCTTCAAACGTATCAAGTTTCCATATCTTTGAAAAATATGGAGCACTTGACTAGACCGATTGGGTTACACCAGAAAACAAAGTTTGATGGAGTGTTGAATGATTGTAAATAACATTTCTTTTATTTCTTCTTCCCTCTGAAACATAGACTAAAAACATCAAATAATTTATCAGTTTGTGGAAAGATGCAGTAGCTATTTTGATTCTTCAAGACATCTCAAATGATATTGTATACAAGATGCAAAGACCTCTAAATCTTAACCAGATTTGAATATTGCAAGTAGTAGGTCCCTTTATGTTGAAAGATCTAGTTTCAAAGTATTTAGAGAAAATTAGTACATGCCTCAATGACACACATTATTGGAATGATCAAATGCTCTCGCTGCACATAAATACATTTCCAAAAATTACTCTGCATGATAAAATTATGTTTCTCGTCAAAGGCTTTGAAAAATCCCTATGTTATACATTTAACAACTAGGACAATTATGTTTATATTTCCCCTCATATTTTCCTCATTCTTCTTCAGAAGTTGTTCTTTCTCGCACCTTCATGTAGACATTTATCGACAAGCTTGTGTCTACCATCGTCTTTTGTTTTTCGAATTCATGATAGGGAAACAAGGCGAATTTTTCCATTCATGTTTGTTTGAATCAAAGAGTCAACCAAGATGTGAAGGAAGCTCTGAAAAATTTTATGGTCCTTTGAGAGATATAATTAGTAAGCTATTGCTTGATAAACATAGAATAGTCAAAATATGGATTGAAACTTCGAACATTAAGTACAGAAAATCATTTTTGGAGTTTATATTTCATTTGATCAGTATACTTTTCTTGACATCGATCAACTTCACGGGAAAACTAACAGATAATGCACAATTATTGCTGCAAATATTCATAGATAGTCAAAGTACAAAGAATTTGGCTTTTAAATTTAGAGAAAGTTTGCTACAACTATTGGAGAAGTTCTCTTCCAATCAAAAAGAATAATCAAGCAGAGAATATTTTTCATACGAACATAAGATTATACAGAGCTTCAATTAAGGGAAAGTTTTAATGATATAGACAAACAAAGCCTGACAAGAAGCAAAGCCGCTTCTAGAATGAGAAGAAATTCCTCTTGAGCATCTAAGTCAAATTGTTTGTCCTCGACATCATCTAAAATTACTCTATTAAGCTTCCAACAACTTAGATTTCATATCAATGTTAGATTCAACAACTTATTCCATGATCAGAGTGAGAAAGGCATTGATGTTTTCAGTATACTGATCTTCCATAATAATTAGTCTGTCGATGGTTCATGTAATAATAGCACTATATAAGATGAAAATAATGGACTATGTTTATTAGAATTTGGTTCAATTCAGAAAAGAGAATGATAGATTTATGTCCCTCTGTTCTATTTAGCCTGCAGGGATAACCTGCTATCACATCTTCATCTGCTTGTTTCTTCAATCTAGTTGGGCCAAAGCTATGACAATCAAATCTGATTTCTCCTATTTTGAATAAGTTTGGATATGTAGATGTTGCATTATTGATTAGCCTTTCCATGACTGTAAGGGTCGAATTGAGTAGAATCTGTTGGCATAGTCTCATTCTGAATATATTCTATATGATTCAGAACTTCATCTATGTCCATGAATGCCACGCATTGACATTCTTGGCAAGCTCGCAGTGCACAGTGGGAGAATCCAACCTCTTGGGTTTTAATCCATGGCCACATATATCTACTTACACTGAAAGAACCCAAGGATGCTCTCACTTCTCTATTGTCATAATTGTTCTTATCATAAAGAAACCATCATTGGACACCTAGATAACCATGATACATGATCTATTCCATGAGAAATGGAGCTTGGTTCCAAAGCGTTGTGTAGCATAGAGATGGGGAGGCCTAAGCATTTCCACAGATTTGGAGCTCATCATGGATTTAACTTCAATCCTAGCTACAAATGAAAGTAAAGGCCTCTCACATTTAATCACATCTTGAGCTGCCATCGAAACCTTGGTCTTAAAAGCCTCGCTACCCAAATTCCTGGTGTCCCATTTCTTGAAATCTATGACATTAAAGGGACTAGTGTCCAAATTGGAACCAAAAACATAGAAAATATTATTAGTATCATAAATCCTACCTCTTCTCAGGTTCAATCCTTTAACTAGCATAATCACGTTGTCTGGTTCTACTACTGCCTCATAAAAAAGCATCCTCTATGAAAAATTGTTTGGATACCTAACTTGTGAAGGGACCAAAATTTAATTTTCCTTGAGTTTTATAGTTAAGGTCAATCCCTTTGTAGACTTTGGTTGTAGAGGATGTGTAAACCTAACAATTTTCAAGCCTTGTTGTTTCATTTCCATAGAGATGGCAAAGTGACAAGATCCTTGACCAGAAGACAAAACACCGTAAAAATTTCTTGTGCTAGAAGGAGGGCTAGATGACAAGTTGTGTCGTCAAATTTTATTTTGAATATTCACGCATTTATCATGTATTATGTTACACTCTATCCTATAAGATGTATGTCTTATGGAGATGACTTTGAAATCATTGTTATGAAACCAGCTCACAAAAAGATAGAAAAGATAGATCAATGCCTTAGAATTTAGCCTCTTAGAGGGGGAAACATCCTTTACATTACACGAATGAACAATTCTTCGATGATTCAAATAAAAAATTATCCTTTCTATATATATGAGTCTAAGGGGTCATCATATAACCAAGTTGACCTAACAATAATAATATAAAGGAACAAAAATAACAATAGTGGGATTCTATGGGGCACAATAATAACAATAAGGGATACAATGACAATATTAATGAGGGAATCACTAGTATTATAGGGACCTAACATGCCCCTCTCCTTCAAAAAAGTGTTGTCCCCAACACTTGAGTAGTTCTGGATGTTTCTTTATAAAATTCTCATCCTCCCATGTGTAATCTTCAATAGGTAAGTTCTTACACTTGATGAGATACTCTGAAATTGATTGATTTTGTAGCTGTCGAGTTCTTGCTTCTTTGACTGCTTCAGGTTCCAATGTGATTTTTCCTTCCTCATCAAATTCTGGAAATACTGTTTGCACTAGAACCTTCTCACCTATACCCTTCTTTAGGCATGAAACATGGAAAACTTGGTGCACTTGGGAAGCTACAGGAAGCTCCAATTTGTATGCCATAGTACCTATCTTTTGCAACACCTTGTACAAACCATAATGCTTTGGTGATAATTTATTATCCTTGCTTTAGAGATGTTTGTTTATATAGTTGTAGCCATAGGAATACCTAATCACCTATATCAAAAATTCTTTTGTTGTGATGTTGATCTGCCTACTGTTTCATTCTATTATGCACCAAGGTTAGGTAATCCTTTAAGAGTTGCAGAACTTGTTGCTGATGCTCGATGTGATCTTCCACTACTTGAACCTTAGAATTTTCTCTTAAATATGATGTGATGGATGGTGGATGATGTCCATAAATTTCCATAAATGGGGTCATTTTTGTGGCAGTATGGAGGGAAGTGTTGTACCACCATTGACCCAGAGGCAACCAATTGACCCATTGTATATGTTTATTAGATACAAAGCAATGAAGATATCCTTCCAAACATTTGTTTACTATCTCAGTTTGCACATCAGATTGAGGATGATAAGATGATCTATGAGCTAACTGAGTACTAAGACAAGAAAATAATTATTTCCAAAAATTTATAGTGAAAATGGGATCTCTGTCGCTTACAATAATATTTGGGTTTCCACGTAGCATTTGAATTGTTTCCATAAATGGAGTAGAAACTATACTCACTTTAAATGGATGAGACAATGAAAAAATGTGAGAATACTTGGTAAGTCTGTCAACTACCACCATGATAACACTCTTTCCTTCAGACTTGGGTAAAACAGTGATAAAATCCATTGAAATCTCCTCCCAACGTTGACTTGGAATCGATAAACGTTGTAATAGTCTCAGGGTCTTAATTGTTTCAACTTTATTTTATTGGAAAACCAAACATTCCACCACAAATGTTTTAATATCCGATTTAAGGCCATCCCAAAAAAAATCCTTCTTATCCTTGTGGTAAGTTTTTATAAATCCTAAGTGCCCTCCTAAGTGAGAGGTGTGCAATTCCCCAAAAATATTTTGTTTCAGTTGGGAATTATTACATAGGTATAATTAATCCTTGTACCATAACAAAACATTTTTCCAGCGAAATGTATCAAATGTAATGGGATCTTGTTGTATCTTTTGAATGAGTGCCCACACTTCCTCGTCATTCTTATATTCATCCCTTGCTTCATCTATCCAATCTAGATGGATAATAGTAATGGCGCAATGAAATTCTTCCACATCCTCATCCCTTTTTTTTAGATGTATTTCAAAGTCATAGCCCAACATCTATGTGACCCATTTTTTCTAGTCTTTTGAAGATAATATTTGTTCTAAAAAGTATTTAATATTATCATGATCTATTTTTACCTTGAAGTGTATTCCCATTAGGTAGGGTCGCCATTTCATAAGTCCATGTACTATTTCTGGCATTTCCTTCTTATGAATAGCTTTGTGTAAATAATTTCCTTTGATTGGATGACTTTTGAAAGTAACGGGTCTCTCTTCTTGCATTAAAATAGCGCCAATTCCATTTCTCGAGGCATCGCATTCCATAATAAAGGCTTTTGTGAAGTCTTGTGTAGCTAAGACTAGTGCTTGGTACATTGCCACTTTATGATGTTCAAAGGCATTTATTGCTTCTGGAGTCCATGAGAACACATATTTCTTCAATAATGTTGTTAGAGGTGCTACTATTCTCCCATAATTCTTAACAAACTTGCTGCCATTTGACTCCTAGTACAACATCAGCACCACCCATTGGAATGGAAACCATTGAGCTATTCAATACATATTCTCCCATTGATATCTTGATATTATGGCACTTTCCTGAGCAATTTATGGTTCCTCCACTTAAAACAATCACTTGACACTCTAGTGCTAGATATAGGAAGCAATTCAATTCCTTGGATATCTTACAATGAATAAAATTATGGGTACTTCGCGAATCAATCAACACTATTACCATTTTCTTCTTGGCATGCCCTTCTATCTTGATAGTTTGAGTTGTAATTCTAGCCAATGCATTACAAGATATGGTCAAATTCATTTCTTCTTTTTGTAGGGTTTGTTCTTGGTGTATAACTTCTTCTTTTGACATTTCTTGTTCCTTTTCTTCCTCCTCTTCACAATCTATGTAAATTAATTTCTTATCGGCACACATATGAACTTTAGCGTATTTGCTATCACAACTGTAACAAAGCCCTTTTTCTCTTTTTTCTTCCAATTGTTGTGGTGTCAACCTTGTAGTTTGTGGATGGCTAGGGGCACCAACACTTCCATCTTTATGATTGTGAGTGGTAGGCTTAGTTGTTGCCATAATTTTTCTTTCCATTTTTCTTGCCAACTTGAATGCCTTCTCCAATCAATCTGGTTCCCAAAGGCGAACCTCATGTTGCATGTTATCTTTTAAAGTCCCTATGAATACATCAATCTTATGATCCTCTATAATATCTTTTACCCTTATATTCAATTTTTGGAAGTCCTCAATGTGCTCCATCATTGAACCCTTTTGTTTGATATTTATCAATTGGCAAAAAAAAGTGTTGCTTTTTGTATACTCATAATGTGTTATCATTTCGTGCATAAAAATAGCCCAAGTGACAATTTGTTTATGAGAGGAATGCAATCGACACCATACACACTAATTTGGTTCCAAATATAAAGTTGCAATGCATACGTTTTGTGTGTTTTGTACATCGAATATCGAAAAAATGCTCCATCTGTAGTATCCATGTTCGAGGATCCTTTCCATCAAACTTCCTCATATTAATCTTTGGAACATGGTGGTTCTTCGATCCAAAGTTAGGGTCTATGGAATCATGATTAACATTTATTTTTGAATCATCATGAGTTTCCTTTACTACCCTTTTGCCATTAGTAAGCATATCATGTAGAAACTTTGTGAAATCTATCTTCAAATCGTCCATCTTAGCATCCACGCCATCCATCTTCACTTCCACGCCTTCCATATTCACTTCCACATCATTCATATTAGCTTCTATGTCTTTCTTTTAACCATCCATCTTAGCGTCCACACCATACATCTGAGCTTCTATGTCTTTCTTTAAACCATCCATCTTAGATTCTGTTACATTTTATGAGAGTGACATTTGATGCACTTGGTCTCATAATTTTGATATATCATGTTGCATTTCTTTATATTATTCATGAGTAATGCTAGAGCTTTCAGGTTGCTTACTAAGTGTCTGCATTTTATTTCTTTAGAGCATCAATTAATGATGTTAACGGTTCACTATGCCCTTTGAATTCCTTCAAACTAATTTTTCAAACCAAGCTTATGCAAAAATTTAAAAAAAACTACACACCTTCTTTTTCACTTTGTAGGAGCTTGATATTGAATCTGGTGTATTTCTATAACTTAGGATCTCCAAGGTCTGAAATTTATTCATGCAGTAACCGTTTGAGTAACATTTCTAACTCCACAAGTCTAATCAAGATTGGATTCTCCCATGAAGAGTTATGTCAAATCTCCCACCATGACTTGAGTATAGACTTTTTCAATAGAGCAAACTTGTATGATGTGCCGCGGGTCCTTGTTTCAACCTTAGGTTTTGAAAATAGTACCTAAAAAAGTAAAGTCCATCCTCTTTCTACAACTTCTTATGAAAATTCAATCTGATGCTCAGAGAGAAGGTTGTGACGATTTTCGCATGGTGACTTGTTTGGAATGTAATTCGGGGGTCTACAAAAACCCTAACTTTCTCAGATTATATCTCTAAAAATATAGCGATACAGGATTTCAAATTCGGATCTAAGGTTCAGACCGATCTCTTCTCAAAGGTTTTTTTTTCTTAGCCTCTAAAACAAGGTAGAGAAAACATTATAGAAAACATTCCACGATGAGCTGTTTTAGATGAAATTTCGGAGCTTGCAAAAATCCTAACTTCCTCAGATCATATCTCCAAAAATATAGTGAGACAAGATATGAAATTTGGACCTGAGGTTCAGCAAGATTTTGTCTCAAATAAGTTTTTTTTTTGCTTCTAAAACGTCACAGAAAAAATTTATAGTGAAAATTCCAGGAATATTTGTTTGAAGTAGCGAAACCCTAAAATCCAAATCTCTGATTCCAAATGTTATGAAACTAGCTCACAAAAATATAGAAAAGATAGATCAACTCCTTAGAATTCAGCCTCTTTGATGGGGAAATCTCATTTACATTACACAAATGAATAATTCTTCGATGATTCAAATGAAAAAACCTCCTTTCTATATATAGGAGTCTAAGGGGTCATGATATAAGCAAGCCGACCTAACAATAATAATATAAAGGCACAAAAATAACAATAGTGGGATTCTATGGGGCACAATAATAACAATGAGGGATACAATGACAATAGTAATGGGGGAATCACTAGTATTATAGGGACATAACAATCTAAAAGGAGTTCTGGAATCTCTTTTCATAGAACACATATGAAGGTGATGGAAGAACAAGTTGGAAGAGCCATAGTCTTGCCTTTTCTAATCTATGTGACAACCTAGAATCCCATGAGGATTATGTGATCTGCATGTTGTTCGCATTCACGCTTCATGGGCACCCATTGCAATGGCTTGTCACATTTCTTGAAAAATATATTCACTCATTTGGTCACTTTGTTATAGAGTTATCTGATGCTTTACATAAGTTTTATCATCAAGCATGTAATAAAAAAAATCTAAAATTACAAAAAGCCTCTAATGACTCCTTGGTACAATTCTAGTATCTCTTTCATAATGTCGCATTTCAGTTCCCATAGGATGAAATTGATTGGAATTTTCTCAATGAAAGATTTCAGTATCTTCTTCACATATCTAAGAATCCACAAGTGTTAGTATCATTCAAACCGATCTCAGCATACCTCAGTGTTAGAGATTCTAAATCCAAGGCGGACACGGTTTCTGTCACAAGTGATTGTTCGTCCTCATCTCATCAAATAGCTTTGGCCCCACATTGTGAGGTGGGAGAGGGTGCACATCTATCTGTTGAACTGCCACATTCTCCCACCCCACCTACTCTTAATCTCCTCACACATTTGGCTAGCAAGACTATTGGTTGTCAAATGCACTTAATTCCTCAACCTTCGTTCCCACATTCTATTGATCCTCCGAATTGTATTGTGTTGTGTTATCCTATTTCGGACTCCAAACTTTTTGTTCACAAGGATCAAATTTTCGATGGATTTGTTGTTGAGAAGCCAATCTACACTATCATTTATGACAAGTATGTGTGGTAATATGCAAAAGAACCCACGGTGAAGGATGACCTCCTTCCATCCATACCTCATCTAATTTTCCCTTACATATTTTGTGATACTTCCATTGATCATTATCTTTGTGAGGATTCATTTTCGAATGCATCTACTTCCCATCATTCAAAAAATACACTAGATGTCAGTCTATCATTTCATGGTGGAGAGGACACACCTGTGTTTGCACATCCACTCAATATTTCATCTGACATTTTTGGAAATGAAGAGGGTGAACATTCTTGCTTCTCATCAACCCATCTTTATGATTCATCATATCATGAGGATGTTGATGAACCTATCGAATTTTTTAATTTTGGTTGTCGTGATCTCTTTTCTCCTTCATTCAAGCATGATGTTGATTCATTCATTGTCAATCTTTCTAAGCTACCCATCTTCGATGAGCGACCTGTTGATGAAGTGGAAACCCCACAAGTTGTCGTGGCATTTCAGCCTGAGCTGATGGCTATGTCAAGTCCTCACTATCTTGGGGTCGACTCCACTCCTGATCATAAAATTATTAAAATACCAAAGTCTCCTCATCACTCTCTTGTTTACATTGAAGGTCAATATAGTTCATAGAATTCACACCCTCCACCTGAATCACATGATCCCATCGCTCATGCATAGAAGGAGTCATAAAGAGCGAGAAATCTTGCTAAGTGTAAGCTATGTTTCTTTCTCTTGTTTCCTCATTTGTCATGATGAAAATAGTGTACATGTTTGTCATTTCAGCAAATTATGATGCATGATCATGATACGTTCGCAGAATGCTTGTCTTGCGCTTTTATTCTTTCAAACTTGAAGCATGTTGGTATTCACTATTATATCTTTCCTGCTTGATGGTTTACACATTTATCATTCTTGTAGACCACGCCTTCACCAAGATGGGTCAACCACTGTGGCGATGGCTGCATTGGAAATATCATTTCATGTGAGTTGGCACATGCACTATTTAGTTTAGGAGTAGGAGTAGTGTTTTCTTTCTTATTTTTCTTTGTTTGCATGCTTGCATGTTTATTTTGTTTGTGTTGCTTTATTTCTTGCCATGTTTTCTTTCTTTTCATTAATTTACTTATGTCCTTTGCTTTATATTTGTTTGCTTGTTTTTCACTGATAGGCTTAGTTTCACATGAAACCGTGTGTGGCTCTTGAGACAAGCAAGGTAAATTATAAGAGGACTTGTAATGATGTCAATACATGGTTATCTGTTTTCCTCTCTATTAATGAAATAACTTGTTATCTTCAGTCAATGATACCCTAATGGAAAATATGTTTTGTTGACAATGAGCCTTGGTGAGTACACAACCCTTGCACTTCAGCTGGTACAACCTACTCTAATCGGTTATTTTGGGTTAACCCTTTTCAGCTCAGTCAAGTAGAGTAAGATGAGGGGGAAAAGCCTTAACAAGTATTGTGAGAGGTATATATAAAATACTTCTCGAAAGGGAAAACCTTTTCTGCTCTCAATAATCCAAGATCCCTCTTCCGTCTGTGAAATAAATAAGTGCATATGCACAGTTATTTGAAAAAATAATTGAAAATGAAAAATAAATAAGGTGAAAGAAGAGAAAGGCTTCATGTACAGAGTGGTAATGCAAGTAACTCTATTGGCTGACCAGGCTCGGTCACAGTGGAGTGATGCTTGTGTTCCTACGTGACTCTACCAGGGTACTGTGTAGGCCCGTTGGTAATGGAGAAACACCAAAGATGAAACTAAGACTCTGACATACTTATTACTTGTGTACCAATATACCCCTCATCCCCGATCAAAATAACTGACTTAACATGTCTTGGAATATGAGCTAACTGATCAAGAGAATGGTAAGGCACTATATCTTTACCTCAAGCTTAGTTTTGAAGCCATGATGAATGAAGAATTGAACAATACTTCCATAGGCATTAGGCTCACTTTCTACGAACAAGATCCATACAGAGAGCTACATTTCTACCAGTGTGCTGCCAATGTTGTATCAACTACAATAACCCTCCAAAATTTTTCCTTTGCCTCATTTTGGATCCTCCCCCCTAAAATTCATCACATTTATCATTTACGGATCAAGTAACTATTCCTTTTTCATTTCATATATCATTTAGTTGCTTGTGTTCAACTCACTTGTCCCATTTGTCATCCATAAGAACACCCAACACTTGGTTCACATCCAGTCAACAGGTTTTCAGGAAAAACATCACAAGCCTAGCGGAAAACTTGTCTTCCCCTCAGGAATTGCACAGGGTAGCCCTGCAGCTACCCTGAACTAAAAAATTATGTACATCAGGCCAGGAAATCTTTCTCTAGAAATTATGTAGAGTAGGCCAGCTGACACTACTCTCCAAAAATGAGCAGTTTCATCCAGCTAAAAATTATCTCCATAATTGCGCAAAGCATGCCAGGCTAGCTGGAGTACCCTCCAGAAATGTGCATAACTCGCCTAGCTACACTTCCCTCCAGGAATGCGCAAAGCATCCCAGGCCATCTACACTATTCTCTGGAATTGTGCAGAAATGGGTAGAGGCATTTCCCCCTATAAATGGACATAGCAACTCATCATCACTTCTCTATAATGTTGTGTAGATTTAGCTAGCCATCTAGGGCATCTTAGTCTAGAAACAATGTAGACGTTTTCCCTCACTAGTTGTTTGTCACATGTACTAACATGTTTTTTGATTCCCTCCATAATTTGGGAATCTTCTTTGCATGTCGGACAACATTTCCCAAAAAGGAATAAAGAAAAAATAAAAAAATAATCCCTAGATTTTAGGGATCTATTTTTAGCAACATGAGTTACATGAAAAGCCATTTTTAGAAACTCCCTGACAAGTGTCACTTTTTCCTAGATTTGTGGCGTGCTTGTCACAAACTCTAACTTCACCAAATATATTTAAACAACACCTCACATGTCATTCTTCACACGTAATCTTGGAGCTTTGGTATTCCTGAGGCATCTAAGAACCTTCAACACAGCGGATGCAACCGTTCTAGGTAAGTTCTATTTTTCATGCCTTTTACCACTATTTTTGTTCCTTTTTAGTTTTTGTCTTGTACGAGCATTGTTGATTCATTTTATTGAATGACCCCTGGTGTTTTAATGTATGTTAGATAGTATAAGTGTTGTGTCAAGTTTTACTTTACCTTTCCTTAGTGTCACATGCATAACACTATTTTTGGACTCAAAGTCATTGTTTGGGTGAATCGCTTCCTAAGATTATTGGTTTTTTCATTTGAATGATTTCTACCCTTGTTTGAATCGAATGCATATTTATTTCTCACAGATCTTCTCTAGCTTTACACACACACTCACTCCTTCATGTTTTCAGGTTTCCATTGGGTAGATCGAAGCTATCTTGGTCTGGATCTTGTCTCCCCCAACATGCTCTACACATTCCTAGCATTCAAGGCCCTACCCTTCCTCTAGTAACTGCGTAGAGGTTACTCACACTATTCCGAGGTTGTGCTTTGGGAAATATCAAGAGGAAGGTCCTAGTGCTTACCACTTGAACTGTGGAATGCGTAGTTTCAGCTAGCAACCCAACGTGACTGTTCTGCGCATTTCGTAGTTTTACTCATCAATCAGCCCCAATAGACTTCAAATTGCTAATATCTTGCTAGTAGTCAACCTCACTCGTAGTTGGGACTCCACAATGTGCAGCTCCAGCTCACACTCTCCCAGCTTCACAAGGTCAATGGTGTAAAATGTTGTCTAGCATTCACCGGTTTGTTACTTGAATGTTTCTCCTAGTTGTTTGAGGTTTTTAGCTAACATTGTATCGCCATGAGTGTCTTCTCTGTCTCCAGGTACCATAGGTGTTTGAGAAACTTATCAAGAATACAGGTAACATGGCCTCCAAGAGAGCTGGATCAAAATACATAGTTGAAAGTAGTACTAGGGATGTGGTTAAATAGGGATCTATGAGTGTGCCCGTGTACACAAATACACACTTGTTCATTGAGAAAGACATCAAGATCACATGGAAATACATCACCGCCATTTTCTCAGGTATATTTGAGGAGAATTGGGAGGATAAATATGTCTATGTGAACATCCATAAGTAAGAATTATACAATGTTTCCTGTAGGTTTCCCATGTTCCATTGTGCAGATGTGATCCACTCGATTGTCTCGCACACTGATCCTAAGACAATGATATTGAGTAGTGTTAGTGGAGCAAGGCTTCCTTCCTTTATGATAAAGGATTATCAGGAGATATATCATTTTTAAATGCCAATGAGGAGGATGGATGCACTTTTCTCCACTCCTAACAATAGCATGAACATAAGAGACATCCTGAAGCATTGGGTAAAGGAGCCAGTAAATTTCATGACGACACCTAATCATATATACAAGATGAATGCACTCAAGAATGCATCCCAATTCTTGGTCATCTTCACTTGCCACTTGTATAGCCAAGGGAGTACAAATACCTGACCACAGAGTTGGGTTGCTATGCTGGATCAGACGGCAAGTGAAGGAAAGCCATTCACCTGTTCTGACATATTGGCTCTCCAGTTGAAAGTGAATCTATCCAATGCTCAGAGTCCACCCAAGGATCAACAAGAAAAATTCTTCATGTTTGCTTACTTTCTCAATGCATCTATTCCTGAAAACAATTTATTTTCATGGGCTAGGCATGGAAACCTTCAGAGAGTGTTGTGAAAGTATATTGCAAGTTTCAATCAGATTATAGCTATTGAGGAGTAATGAACATAAGATGTAGAGAGGATGTTGTAGGAAGTCCAACAGAAGCTCAGAGAAGAACACGAGCTGCATAGAAGAGAAAAGGAAGCACAACATGAGCATGAAAAGGAACAGGAACAGGAACTGGAGGAAGTGTAAGGCATGCAGACAACATAAAATGCATTGATACAAGTTGGACACTCTAAACCAACAATAGATGAGGAACATGGTGAGCAGCTACAAGAACATGAACTTGCTTCATTTCATGAACTGATAGTATAAAATATCGACATGGAGATGGAGTAGCCACAACAAGATCACATTACCAACCTCATGCCAAAAGAAAATATGATCACTACATAGGTTTCATGAACTCCAACAGCAGAGAAAGTCCCGAGTGAACAAAGGGATAATATTCTCCTTCAGGGCCATCTAGGAATAGAGGTGTACAACATAGTTTTTGATAAGTCACAACACATAGTTGTACAAGCACGTAGACCATGCATCCCAGATGGGCACGGATCACCTATACACTTTGTAGAATGGGTGATTGTGATAGATGCAAGAAGACTTCCAGCCTCCTTGGTCGGTGTTACAAAGGATTGTGTCGAAGCCATGAGCACAAGTGTTAATTTCTTAATAGCAAAAGACGAGTGCATGCCTAACGAGTTACAATAATCTAGGAAGACAGAGGAACAATTGGTAGAATCTACGAGAGTAGAGATGAAGATGCCTATACTTGTTGAAGTATCGACTCTAGAGGCAATGACACAAAGACTATATGATAGGTTCCTCACTGTGTATAAGGTAGCTTTCCATCTACATGGACATCAACAACACTGTGCCAAGATAGTGCAAACGCTCATAGGAATACATGTTGTAGTTGATCATGTAGAACCATGGAAAATGAGGTAAAAGGGAGTCCCATTGCACTTTCATAAGATTATGAAGTAGCAAGTACAGTTGGATAAAGTACGCATCCAAAGTCTGATCTGTAACTATGAGAAATTCCCACTGCTTATCACTAGTATTCAGGATTCCTATGCATGATTGTACATGAGTTTGGATGTCATGGTGAGAAAGTATTGTATCCCTTTGATTGGTACGCTCACTGAGGCTGAAGAGGAGAATGAGGTCAGAATGGAGCTTGATGCTTACTTTGATCAGATGATGCTCATGACCACTAGCACAAATTTCCAAGCTAGTGCAAATAACATGCGGATGCACACCATCGGTCCAACCTTGCTGAGGACTAGGCCATGCATGTTAAGGGATGAGTTGAACTGAGGTTCCAAATTAGTATACCCAGATGAAATGGCGACATGAGTGCACTTCCAGAAGTACATCATCAAAGAGTACACGGAAACCATTTTGGACTCAAGCATGGCATTAGTTCATCATCGAGGATCATGGAGACGAGCTTAATGAGCTAGTATTTTCACAATCGTCCAAGTCTTAGTGTTTTCTTGTCTGGCTGACTCACCCCAATTTTCTCCCACATGGATATATGTGGAAAATGTATCATTTTTTGTAACACATGATGTAAAGTGAAATTCCAAATGTCATTAATGGAATACAAGTAGTCATATGTAATGTAAAGAGTTATGTAATTAATTTGAAGAGTCATGAAGGTAGTCCAAGAGTCACAAAGGGGAATGGTAAGGGTCACCCCATGCTTTGGTATATATAGAACCTCATAACTCATAGAACAGGCTTTTTGGTAGAAAAGATTTTTCTAAGCATTGCTTAGAGAGGGCTTGGAGAGTATTGTGACGAGCCTTGCATTCTCTAAAGTGCAAAGTGACCACATCTCCAAAGCAGGTGGTGTTGACTGTGACATTCCACTATTGGGGCTAGTGGTTGTCATGGTAGTATGTATGGATGTAGCTTTCAATTTATATAATATAATAGAGCTAGCACATTTCATACATATGTTGTTATTGTAGTTCAAATATTCTTCTTACATTAGAAATGTATGTAGTTTTACTTACACACTGAAGTATGGATTGTTCTATATGTGATTGTATAAATCTTATTGAAGTGTATTGTGGGTTTAAATCATCACTTCCGATTGTCGACTATTATGATTTCCAGATTGTGATGTCATTTAGCTCATGTGTTCCTTTCAAGCTCCATACTATTACAGGATTCTAAGGGATACACGTATTTTCCCCTTCCGTGTGTTAGATGCTCTGCATGCATCTCTCCTGACTTGCTACAAGGTCACATACATGTTTCTGACAATGATATATTGCTTACCTCTACACACTATCGTAGTCAAGGCATAGCTTTACTACTCATTGCTAGGACACTTATGCCAAACGGTCTGAGGTCTAGTTGGGACTTCTTACTGGGGAGATCCCCTGGCATGTTTGTGGGTCTAGCACCATCAACATAATATCACTTCCTTAGTTCAATGTCATGTTCTGAAAACCATGTTAATCCATGGTCAACCATGACCAAACATCTGTAACAACCATTGTCAAAATTTCATGTAATAAAAGTTAATAAAGGAAAAATAATAACCACAGTTGTGGGACACTTATTCCAATTTGAATGTTTGGTGAAAACATCCTAGTATGGGTGTTCATTTCAATTATTATTGCTAATGAAATTAGGAAAGGAAATGGAAAAGGCTTTGGAAAGGAAAAATGTCATTTTACAATTTAATTATGAAATAATGGAAAGTAGGAGAAAAGGAAAGTGAAATATCACAGGTGGTGTGTGGGGAGGAAAATGAAGTAAAATAATGGAAAATGAAGAAAATAGAGTCCACAATAATAAAAAATCTTATGAGGACCAGTTCATGGATTTTTGGTCAGTTCGGTTTTGGATTTATCTCTCTCACACTCTTGGATACCTAAAGTTTTCTTGGAGAACTTCAACGTTGCATCAAGAAAGGAAAACAAGGCAAAGAGGGAGAAAATATCAAGGAAGAAAGAGAAGGATCAAGAAACTACATCAGGTTTACTTGCAAGTATCAATTTTCATCTATGGTTTCCTTGATAAATTTTCCATGCTTGATTATGCATGTGTGTTCTTGGTTCTCTTGTTGTCATGGGAGTCGGTTTTGCTAGGTGTGGCAATGTTCTTTAGCCTTGCCTTGCCATTTTTGGATAGACATGGTGAGATGGTGTTCTCGTATTTTGGTTGAGCTAGATTGTTGAATGGATTCGAAGCCAAGTGAGGTGGATCTCTAAAGGAAAGAACACATGGCCTAGTGATCCCTAAACTAAAATGTGGATTGTGGTAAAGGAAATGCCGTAGTGACCGTTGAAACTGACTATGGGTTGACGTAAATATAAGTATTGTGTGCATCTATGGGCCTAGGAGTCCTCGACTGGTGAATGGAGGGATATACAGTAAATCCTAGAGGTGGTTTCCCTTGGTCAAGCGGAGGAATCCTTGTCTGTGAATGACGATATATACAGTAAATCTTGGAGTGTGGTGTTTCTATTATGGCCTAGTGATCCCTAGATAAGACTTTGGATTGTGGTAAAGCCTAGTGTAAGAAATCCTTGTTTTCCAAAATAAATGTTTCCTTAATGACCCCTTTGTTTTATGGGGTTGCGATATAATGTTTTGGGTGGACATAATTATCTCTCTAGTTATAATGCTGCTGCAATATAGTTCTTCTGAACATTATGCTATGAAACCATATGCTATTAACTTATAATATTTATCCTATGGTCCGTTTATAATGTTTTTGTCTTCATGATACTAGTTTTTATGATTTGGATAAGTATTAATGTTTGGAGTCTTTTGTTTGTTTTATGTAGTAGATAATTTACGTGGTAATGTTTAAACAAAATCGTATATGCATTCCTTGATGGGAAGTTTTTAATTCAATACAGCTAGTAAACTCGTTGAAGGTTTTGCAACAATGTATTCATTTAATTTGTATTGATCATTACGACCTTGACATTAATTTGGGGTTTAATTCTTCACCTAACCCACCAATTTGTTAGCACATTGGAGTGTCACTTTGAACCCCATACCAAATGGTTTGATGCGACATAACACAGTTCCATGTGAAAATCACATGTCTTGCAGTACCGTCTCCCCATCAATGGTGGATGTGGTTTGTTGATAATCCAACGGTGAGTATGCTTCGTAACATTTTTTTCCTAGCAACGAGGTTGAATGCCTGGGTCATTCAAGAGCATTCTCCCTTGCCATGTTTGGGTGCTCTGTTGTTGCAGTGCCCCCATGAGAGAGTAGGAATACCAACACCTATTTCGATTTCCCTATACGTGGAGATCACCTCATCACCATACCTTTTATCTGAAATTGGCTACAACAGGTTCTTATAACCCAACCATTTTTTGTTAATTCTATGTTGGGTTTGCTCTGGACTCCATGCACCCAACGAGTTCTTGGTTTGGTGTGTGTGTGAAGTAGGAAACCCTTAGAGTAGTGGTATGTCATGCCTTCCCTCTCTATGTGATTGGCTCGACACAAGTTTTGTGTTGCAGAAGGTAACCTTTCTATTAATTTCTCCTATTTTATAATTATCCGTGTTTATTTTTTTATTTTTTATAAATAATTCATACTTGCCCTATTTTCCTATGGTTCTTGTAATAGGTAAACTTCACAATACAATTCCAAACAAGCGAATTCAAATTCTATTTACCCATTGCGACCGTGACCTCTAGTTGGTTTCCCTTCTTTGTTTCCCTTCTTTGTTTCACTGTGTTTCTACTTATATTTTAACCAGTTTCACGATTTGACGAGGTGATAAATGATATTTATTTTATATGTGTTTTCACTGTTATTCACATGGGAAAATGGCTTGGGTTCATGGTTTCATATGCACGTGCCTTCTACAGGTAGGAATTCACATTTTTGGGATTTTTCAAACTTATTTATTTTTTCCTAATAATGGTAACTATTTCTAGATTGGTTTTCTTCCACAACTAGACCTATACTTTGTACACTACCTAGTCTTCTTTTTCTCTTCCTCGATAATAATGTCGATGAAAAGTTTCACTTCCTCTGACTATTCGCACCTTCTTGTGCTCAGTTCAGTTGTCTCATGCACACTAGTGACTTCAAGGAATGATTTGTGCCATGTACTTGCAATAGCTCTTCATTGTTAGGGCTATAACAAAGTTCTTTTCCTTTCTAGTTGACTTTCTTATGGTCTGGCCCAGCTTAGATCCATGGAGATATTGATGTAAACTTCAAATTTTACACGACAGGTAATTAAGTGCTAGAAAGAGAGATTATTAAATGTCTTGTTTTGTTTTCATTTTGTTTATTTTCATTTCTCCAGGAGCAAATTGGCCAATATACTCTGCAGGGATTGACAGCCATAATTTTTCTATACCGAATGTATTCTCATTTTAGTTATATAATATCGTAATTTAACTGCTCTTTTTGCATTGAAAATGTAAGTATTTCGTGAGAATATTTCATCTATCTTAATTACTCTTTCCTCGCTCACTCTATGTTTACGAAAACCACCATAGGAGGTTAAAGTATAATTTTCTTCTAGCCACTGATTTAGTTCAAGAAAAATATTTGGCTTTTACTGTTAGTTCAGTCGATTGGAAACAAATATTTGGCTTTTACTGTTAGTTCAGTCGATTGGAAACATTTGATTGTATTTGAGTTTTTCCTTGATTTACTCACCTGAAATGTACATAACGCTCTGGCAGGGTTTCCTCCCTTTTGTCAAACTCTTATAAGAATATAAAATATGTATTCCCAGGATCTAGTTCTGTGTAATGTTATTATTTACAAGTTTATTGTTTTTTCCATAATGTGTTATGATATGCGATGATATTCAATAAATTAGTTGGAAAATGAGAAATAATATTAAATCTCTTACGAGAGATCTGTACATTATGGTTGCACAATTAATTCGTTATGCTACTTACATCTATGAGTTTCACTTGTTCGATAGTATATCTTGCTATCAGATAGGTCTGTAAATGTTTTGTAATCGATAAGTTTCGTTTCATTCAAGATCTACTCATATTTACTATAATTTATTTTCTATACAATGGTTTATTTCTAGCAATCTGTTAATAGCACGATGTATTATGTCTTGTGCAACAAGATATAATATCGACAGTTACTTCCAAACCATATCATAAATTTATATGTATTCTCCAACTCAACTCCTATTATACGTAGTTCACTTCCCTTAGGTGGTCTTCTTACAGATCGTTCTCAATGTACATACCATCAGTTTGTCCACCCTGTAGTTTGAAAATAATTCTTGGTCTGCAAGTAGAAACTCATCATCTATTTCATATTTTTCTATGATATGTTCTCTTAATTGTTCATGGTATAGTATCTAACCCTAGTTCTTGGGGAAACTACCCCAAAATGACACATTGAGCATTATGGCCAAACAATCTCGTGTTCACTACCAATTAACTACGTTTTTTATTCTTCTTTAATATGTAGAGGAATACCAAATATAATAATAACATAATAAAAACATGGTTATACCCATATGTCTCCAATTCCAAAGTACTAAGTAGAGTCAATCTATGGTCATAAAATATGCCAATTAAGCCTAAACAATAACAACAAGACTAGTTGTAGAAACCAGAATGAAAATAACCGAAAGTGAGAGAAACCATCGAAACAAATATTAGCTAGTTACATTTATGCAATGAAATTCAACTTACCTTCTTTCAATCCATTAAAATTCATCGGAAAAATGGGTTTCTAAAAACAAGTATCAACAGATACAACATAATTAGAGTAAATATATTCTAATTGTAAATAGTGCTATAACAGATTTGTGAAAGTCATTTTTTCACCCAACCATGAACCATCACCATTGGTTTTCCCTAAGCAGATATTTCATTGTCCTTAAATCAACAACCTCTTGTGATTCTAGTTAAGATGTTTTATGCCTTACTTCCTAGCATATTTTTCTTTAAGTGCCATCCCGCTTTCTAGTGTTTGCTAGCCCCAATATCCCAGGCTTGTTTCTATATTTGAAAAAAGGTATCTTCTCACTTTTCTATGAAGCATGCCTTTTTCTCCTATAGTGATTTATTCACGCTTACTCAATGTGTTTTCCTATAATAAGGGATTTATAGGAGTTATTTTAAGGAAGTATATCTCTAGCGTATTCACCCATATTGGTTTCTAGATCATGACAATAATCTCTAAAACTCAAGTGTTTCTTTCCCAAGAATTTTCCTTTTCCATTTATCTAATTTATTTATTACATCGTCATGTTTTATTTCCAATTGATTTCAATATGGCTTTCTGGCCATCACAACTTAAATAAAAGGGTATTTACACATAGACAGAGGGGTGTCACACATAGAGACTAGGAGATAGGAAAATTCATCAAGGTGTAGGTGGAGAAATCTCGTGGCATCGATGCTTTTTTATGGCCTAGTGATATCATGTGTATTGTAGTAAATCCTCATCCTATGAAAGAGAGTGAGGTGGTTTAGCCTTTGGAAGCCCTGGCTTGTTCTTTTCGATTGAGTCCCACATTTTTTCTTGGAATATGGAATGTGGGTGATTAGATAAAGATGTACTTGGCACAACCAATCTATTGTCGGGTGGAAGATGGTAGCACCATACTAGGTTATATTTCTCATTTATTAATAATAGTTCCTTTCCTTGGTATTTTCTATGTAAAATTACTAGATTAGATGCAACATTTATGGTTGTTGTATCGTCATTATTTCTGTTGTTTATATGCTGGTTATGAAGATGTTTTATGACCATGAAAATGTATGGTTCTCATCATGTTTCTATTTGTAAATGGTTGGGAAATGAATCTATGACGTACTATATTATGATTCAACTAATATGATAAGGCATCAATGCTTCTTAACGATTCTCAGATATGTATAAGACCCATATGCTCAGATATGTTATTAAGAATAGTAGAATGCATATTTGTGACATCTTTGATGAAATTCCTATCATGGCTAGTAGGGATCCAGTCAATTCTTTGTTCAAGAATTTTCATTTGCATCATTGTCTCTATGTTTCTTTTGATTTCTGTAAATTTCATGAGGTGTTGGGAAGTGACTCTGTCCTCGCCCTGGAATTTAGCCTTAAATATCACAGTCATTGGCACAACATTTGCAGAAAAAGGATACAGCTAAACTAAGATAGGCTCATGGGATCAAATGGGATCCTCCATTTCTTATAGGGCTTCACAAGGGAGCAACTGGGATTCTATCTCCTTTAATTTCTGAGTTTCCTCAGGGGTTGGTCACCTAGAAAGGTGGGGTATCTTTTAAAGGTTCTATAGTATGTGTGGATGGTCAATTTTTTTGTGTTTTCATCATTCCACTTCCTTAAGGTGACCTAGTAGGTTAAATAAGATCATAGTAGAGTCTCATCACATATTTACCCTCGTTGGTTGGTTACTTGTGTAGATGAGGAAAGAGGGTATTACAACGTCGCATTGTGAGAAATATTGTCTGAATATGAGAAGAAACCATGGTCAACCATGTTTATTATATGCTATATAGTCATATTGTGACAAATATTGTCTCTTGGTCCAATTTGACATTCTTCCAAAGGTTGTCTTAAGATGAAAATCAATCATGGTCAACTATATTCCAACGTTTCATACTGACAAAGATTGTGTTAATATGGAAGTATTTCATGGTCAAACATGGACTACCATGTTTATTTTAGGGTTTATAATTTATCCCAGGTCTTATATACCTTTGCTTTATAATATCCTTTTCTCAATAAGAAAATAAATCATGGCCAACCATTGTTAACCATTGTCTGTTGTCACATTGTGACAAAGATTGTTTCAATATGAAAATCAACCATGATCAACCATGGTCCAACATCGCATTGTGACAAATATTTTCTCAACCTTACAATCAAGGATAGTCAACCATTATAAATAATGGTCAACCATGGTCAATAACCATGGTCATATCGTGATAAAGATTATCTCTTTGTTCAACATCACATTTTGACAACCATGGTCAACAATGGTCAAGCATGGCCAAGGATTTTCCAACATCACATTGTGACAAAGATTTTGTCAATATGAAAATAATTCATGCTCAACCATGATCAACCATGTTTATTTTACTGTTTATATTCTTTATCTTACATTTTATACACCTTGGGTTTATAATATTTATCCATTAGGCGTAATACTATTACCTTGGGTTTATTAATCAAAGTGTTCATATCCCTTGGGTTTGTCAATCCCTTGGTCCAGTGCCACATTACAACAACCATCATCATCCATGGTCAACCATGGTCCAATCTCACATCTTGATAAATATTGTCTCAATATTAAAATCAACCATGTTTAACTATGGTCAATCATGCTTTTTATAGGGTTTATAATATTCAATATTTATTGTTAATAAATTATTTAAGTTTTAATATTTTTATTTAAATTACTTATTATTAATCAATAAAAGCTTATTGATAATAATAATAATAGTAATTATATTTATTGTTACTAACAAATATTTATCATTGGAGTGAAGTAGGACTAGTTAGAAAAATTGTGTAAATGCATGCAAGTTACTCTGGTTTCACTTGAGCTTCTACTCTCGGCCTCCAACAGAGGGCCTCCCCCCCCGCCGGCCCCACAGGTCCTGAGTTCCTATTTCGTCTAAGCCTTTTCTCTCGACCTCCTACCAATGGTCTCTCTTCGTCTGGTTCAATTGTTGTTTATTTCTTGTCCCCCTATTCTCGACTCCTTACCCCCTTCCCTCTTTCCCCATTTCTCCACTACTTCGGTCTGTCTTGGTGGTTCTAGTATTTTTGGCCAGGGCCTCGATGGTGGTGTCGGCCTAGGATGGTTCCTTGGTTTCCAAAATAAAAAAATTTAATTCCATGGTGGCCTCTGCCCCTAATTTTAAGAAACAAGGCCTATCGCAATTCATGAAAAAGTTAGATGAAATCCCCAAAGTGGAGATTAGTGCCACTCAAGCCCTCTCTCAGGCTTTGTGACTTATAGACATGGGACTTATTGGAAATTTTGTGGGCCTTTATCCATCTCTATGGATGGCCAAATCCTACATTAGGAAGCACTGGAAGCCTCTCATCAAGGCCGAGGTTATCTCCTCTTTCTGTGGTAAATGCTTCTACAACCTCTACTCTAAGAATCAACCAGGCAAATATTCAGTTATCAAAAGTGGCTGATACTTCATGGGCACTGAGGGGTTGTATTTATATTGGTGGAGCCCAAGCTTCGATTTTCCCTCTTCAATCGATGTCTGGTTGAAGTTTCCATACCTTCCTCTGCATTACTTGAATGATGCAACCTTTAGGTTGATTGGGAACTCCCTTCGAAAGTATATCGATTGTTCTGAGTGTAAGGATGGTTTATTCTCATGTGTAATGATTTGTGTAGAAGAAGACCTAGAAAATGGTCTCCTGATAGAAATATATCTATGTAAGGATAGCTAGACCCATGTGCATGAAGCAAACTATGACCAACTTCCATTCAAATGTAAACTATGTAATGAATACAGGCACCTTGCAAAAAGCTTCCCAAAATATCAAGACACTTTGAAAAATCAACTAGGAGAGCCAAATAAGCATTGGAAACAAGTAAAAATAAAAAAATGGGAACTCAAAGGAGAATAATGGGCTAGCAATAAATCCCAAGTCTTCCCCCAATAATGATGGTCCAAGCCATAGTGCACATACCTCTCATTTGGGCATACCCTTGGATGTTGGGGAATGCCAAGAAGAAGAAAATAGGCTTGCAGTTTTGGCTTTACTACATGAGGATGGATGCTCTCACCCCACCCTTAAAGCCAAGCTAGGCTTAATTCCCCTAAGGCCACCAATCTCTTCTTGACCTTGAATAAGCAAAAACAAATAACCTCTAGTCCAAAAACTTCTAGCAGCGCATAATTCTCTTTGGATGAGGAAGAGGAAGAAGAATGGTCCTTATCCTCTATGGAAGAATTGGGAACAACAAGAAAAATGAGCTCAACAAATGAGAAATTGGAAGGCACAAGAGCCATGTAAATGGATAGAAAGGTCAAATGATCAGGAAGGAAATCAAATAAAGAAATAAAGTGGGAAAAAATGGAAAAAGGAAAAGAGTTTGGATTCACATACACAATACCTCACCAAATTGCTAACTTTGGGAATAAAGGAGATAAAAACAGAAGTATAGTGGGCCCTGGGAAGGGTGTGACATCTGCAAAGAAGTAAATTATGAATATAATCTCCTGAAATTGTAGGCGACTAGGATCTCGAAAAAGGACATTGGGCATGAAATCTCTATGTCAAAACAAAAGACCACTAATCACTCTCCTTCAGGAGATGAAGTTGGATGAGTCAAACTTTCAGCCACTACACTCTAGAATTTTGGGTTCCATCAATGAGGTAGAACCAAAATTGAGAGAAGCATATGGAGGCCTTTGCACGATGTGGAATCCTACAAAATTACAATTGATAAGGATGATAATAACCACACATTAGATTGCAACAACATTTCAAATTCTAGAAATACATTAGAACTTCACTATGATCAATGTTTATATGCATGTTCATTTTCGAGAGAAACAAGATTGTTGGAAAACATTGACTAAGCTAAAGATTTTTGAGTTTTGTTGAAACTACATTTTTGGATGGGATTTCAATACCACAATGGATAAAAGTGAGAAAAGGGGAGGCTCAATAGTCAGGGATGCCTTCTAGTAAAATATCGACCTTATTCTTACCCTAAACATATTCGATGTCAAGCCTCTGAAATTTCTCTACACTTGGAATAACAAACATGCAAGCCTAGGCCATATTGCAGCTAGGCTTAACTACTTTATAGCCTCTGATAGCCTCCTTATCCAAAACATTTTCCTAAAATACTTTATTCTTATGTGTTGTGGCTCAAAGCATCACCCGATCAGCCTCCTTATTTCCCCATCCCTCAACCTCATCCTATCCCCTTCTGGTTCTCCCTTTATGGTAAGACCCTCTAGGGTTCCTCGAACTTATCTCCCTCTCTCGGATAGAGTGGGTCGAGGGAATCCCTATCACCATCTTGGAAACAAAAATTACAAGGTTAAAATGAGACATTAAAAAAGGGCTAAAAGAAAATAAACCTGAAATACATTATGACATAAGGGAACTGGAGGAAATATTAGGCTCATTGCATGGGAAAGTGGAGAATACTCATGTAAACATAAGAGATTTCGAAAAAGAAACTAAAAGCTTCATGTGCCTTCATGCTAACCTCAAAGGAGAAGAAGATTATTGGAGAGTAAAATCGATAAACAATTGGCTCTTTGCCTAGGACATAAACACAAAGTTCCTACATAATAAAGAAAAGTTGAAGGAGATCAAAAACATTATATCTCAAATCAATTATGAGGGGAAAAACCGCAAGCATTTTGAGGAAGTAAACAAACATGTGGTGGATCAATTCACAAGTATTTACCATGGGGATCCTTTGAGAGATGTTGAGAGTGTGGATTTCCTCAAGGAGTGTATCCCCCCATTGCTTTCATAAAACATTAACAGGCCTCTGGTCTCTGTTCTAGCGCTTCCATTACCCCCTTATTCTGGTGGGTCTGAAGGACCAAAGGTCCAAAGGTCCAAAGGACCAAAGTGTCAATGTAAGGACTGAAGGGCCAAAGTTCCGAAGGATCAAAGTGCGGTGTAAGGACTGAAGGGCTAAGGAGAGGGCCGAACGCTAAGGTGTTGGAAGGTAGGTCGAAGGCTCAGTTGTTGGAAGGTAGGCCAAAGGACTGAAGGGCCGAGGAGAGGGTTGAAGGCTCAAGTGTTAGACCGAAGGCTTACTTGTTGGAGGGTTGAAGCGAAAAGTTTAAACTAAAAAAGAAAAGAAGCAAAGGGTGGGGTCAAAGGGGCCCTATTCTGGTGGGGTCAAAGGGGTTGAGGGTTCAGGGAACACAAGCAGAGGTTCTGGTGGGTGAAGGGTAGAGATTAAATTTTATCCTGGTTGACGCTAGTTGGAGACTTAAAAAAGATAACCCAATAAGGTTGGGTGGCGTTGGTAGATGTTTGGTTGGAAATTGGGGTGATGGGTCCCCATCAGGGAGGGGCTTCCCATTAAGGAGGACCCCATCTTACTATATGATGCATTTTGGCCCTCTCCTGGCTTTGGCAGAAGTTTTGGGCAAGCGATGGAGCTTGCCCAAAACTACCACCCCTTTGGACACTGGTTTGGTGGCAGTTTTGGGCAAGCAATGGAGATTTCCCAAAACTGCCACCCCTTTGGATGCCGGGACATAGCCAAAATGCATCATATACTAATATGGGGCCCCTCCTTGATGGGAGACCCCTTCTTGATGGGGCCCCATCACCCCACCTTCCAACCAAACATCGACAAACCCCACCCAACCTTGTTGGGTTGTCTTTTTAAGTCTCTAATCAACGTCAACCAGATTAAAATTTAATCTCCACCCTTTGGCCACCAGAACCTTTGCTTGTGTTCCCTAAACCCTTAGCCCCTTTGACCTCACCGTCATGGGGCCCATTCGACCCCACCCTCTACCTTTTCTTTTTATAGTTTAAACTTTTTGCTTCAACCCTCCAACAACTGAGCCTTTGGCCTAACACTTGAGCCTTTAGCCCTCTCCTCGGCCCTTCGGTCCTTTGGCCTACCTTCCAACAACTGAGCCTCCAGCGTACCTTCCAACACCTAAGCCTTCAACCCTTCGGTCCTTACACCAACACTTTGGTCCTTTGGACCTTTGGCCCTTCAGTCCTTACATTGACACTTTGGTCCTTTGGACCTTTGGTCCTTCGGACCCGCTAGCACAAGTGGGTAATGGTTATAAAGGAAAATACCCTTGATAAAACCAATGTATTTGAAGGCTGTGATGTTAAACAAAAGGTTGATTTAGATAACTTTGTTTTAGAATATGATATCCTATTTCAAGAACATAAAGGTCTACCACCCAAAAGGAAAATTGTACATGATATTCATTTGCAGCAAGACACTCCATTGCCTAACATTGGAATGTACAAGTTATCTTCTTTAGAGAATGTAGAGATCAAGAAGTAGGTACAAGAGTTGCTCAATAAAGGATTCATCAGACCAAGCACATCACCATGTGGATCTCCAATTGTGTTGGTGATAAATAAATATGGTTCATGGAGGATGTTCATTGATTACATAGCACTGAATAAAATAGCGATCAAGAATTCTTATCCTCTTCCTCTCATAGATGATCTATTAGATCAGTTGAAAGAAGCAGTTTACTTTTCTAAGTTGGACTTGCATAGTGGCTATCATTAGGTCAGAGTAGCAGAACAGGGTGCATGGAAAACTGCTTCCAAAACAAAGCAAGGGTTGTATGAATGGATGGTTATGCCTTCTGGCTTAACTAATGCTCCTGCCACATTCATGAGAGTTATGAATGATATACCTAGATCCTTTGTTGATGATTTTGTAATTGTATATTTACATGAAATTATTTTTTTTCAATAAAACATGGGAAGAACATTTGAAAAATGTAAGGCAAACTTTAGACGTTTTGAAAAGAGAAAATTTCTATGTGAAGCTATCAAAATGTGAATTTGGCGAAACATATTTAACTTATTTGGATCATATTGTAGGGGGTGGTGAATTGAAGATAGATCCCTCTAACGTTGAAGTCATTGTAAATTGGCATAAGCCCAAATCTGCTAGAGAAGTAAGGAGTTTCCTAGGAGCAGCACAATCTTGGAGAAAGTTTATTGCTAACTTTTCCTTAAATGCAGCTCCCTTACATGCTTTGACAGGATTGAACAAGGTGTTTTAGTGGGGAGGAAAATAGCAGAAATTCTTTTACACCTTGAAAGGAAAAAATTAGTACAACAATAGTACTAGCACTTCTAAATATTCAACGACCATTTGAGATTAAAACAAATGCTAGTGACTATGCCATGGGAGCAGTGTTGATGCAACATGGTAAACCCATATGTTATCATTCTAAGACATTTAATTCTGTAGTATTTGATTATCTGAAATATGATAAAGAATTGTATGCATTAGTGCAGAGTGTGAAAAAGTTGAAACATTATCTATTGGTCAAAGAAACAATTATACATACACATCATCAACCACTTCAATATTTGCACTCACAAACTAAATTGCAACAATCAAGACACTATAGGTGGATGGGTTTTCTACAACAGTGTCATCTTGTCATTAGATATAAAAAAGGCATACATAATAAGGTTGCAGATATGTTATCAAGACCAATCATAAATGCATCTACTATACTTAAGCATAACTCAGTATTGCATGAAATTTACTTTGAACAATATGCTGAATATGTAAATTTTAAAGATGTATATGCAACTTTAAGTCATGGCAAACAAGTAGAAGAATTGGATTATCATCTTAAGGACGAACTCTTGTATCATTTGGGAAAGTTAAGCATTCCTCAAACTGAAAGAGTTAACATAATCCAAGAAGCACATACTTCTCTTATATCAAGTCATTTTGGTGTAAGTAAAATAGTTGCACAACTGCAAAGGTTTTGTTATTGGCCAAGAATGCATGAAACAGTTTCTAGATATATTAAAGGTTGTACCATGTGTGCTAAAAGCAAGCTTAGAAGTAAAAAACTAGGCTTGTACACTTTACCTCCAGTTCCTTCTCATCCTTGGGCAAGTGTTTCCATGGACTTTGTTGGGGGATTGCCAAAATCTAGAAAAGGTCATGATTATTTATATGTTATTATGGATAGGTTTAGCAAAATGTGTATTTTAATACCTTATAACAAGTAGATTACAGCTGAACAAACATCAAAGTTGTTCTTTTAGTATGTATGGGTTCATTTTAGGTTACCTACTTCTATTGTATCTAATCAAGATTCCCGATTTGTTGGGATGTTTTGATCAAGTCTATGGAACTGATAGACACCAAATTGAAGAAGAGCACAACATTTCATTCACAAACATATGGCCAAATAGAGGTGGTCAACAAGACAGTGATCCATTTGCTCAAGGGCTATTATAGTAATCACCCCAAGCTCTAAGATGAACATTTATGTTATGTGCAGCATGCTTACAACCATGCTAAGCACTCTTCTACACAAAGATCTCCTTTTGAGACTTTTTTTAGTTCTACACCAAGGTCTCCCTTGGATTTTGTCTTTAGTAAAGACATAGAAGTTGATGGACACAGTGATGTGCACAAAGCAACCAAGTTCATTGAACAGATCGAAGAAATTCACCATGCAGTATAGGAACAGCTGGAGAGAAGCCAAACCAAGTACAAGGAAAGGCATGATAAGCATCGAATTGAGCATAGCTTCCAAGTTGGTGATCAAGTTTGGTTGTATATCAGCAAAGATAGAATGCAAGGTGAAGGTAAGAAGTTAAAGCCAATAAGGTATGAGCCTTTCAAGATACTTGAGAAAATTTGTGGAAATGCTTTTCGCCTTGATTTTCCAGCTTACATGCATATCTATTCAGTAGTTAATGTAGAGAACTTGCAACTATTTGAACCTTCATTTATTGAAGATCTCGAAGAGAAAAGTTAGTTGCCTTTTATTGATGATCTGTTGCCTGAATATCTCAATGAGTTGCAAGAAGATACATTTATGGATAGGAAGGTAAGAAATATGCACAGAGGAAATGTTGAGTACCTTAGAATCAAACTCAAAGGTTCAAAACCAAGAAGTGCATGATGGATGGAAATTGGACAAGTGAGGAAGCTATGTCGTCACTTGATCGATGCTTAAAAACCAACTTTTGGTGGTCCAAAATCTTTTTCAGGGGGAAGGTGTGATCCAAAATGAATCCTAGATAACCCTTTAAGTATTCAAAGTCTTCTAAAGATCAAAACTATCGCAAAAGAAAAGCTCTTAGAAATGGCGGATAACAGTATCGGGAGAAAAACACGAAGAAATGACCAAAAACGGAGCTACCAGAGGTGTGGATAGTGAGGTACAGGAGCCGTCGCATCTGGCCGATCAATGGTCCAGATTTGATTGGCATATCGCAATCGGTGAAGGTAGATGGAGGCTATCGGATGCTACCACATAGATATTGTGACAATGATTAGTGCGGTCAACAAGGACTGTCGATCAAGCGCATAGATCGACGACCCAAGTTGAATCACAATATCACATCGGAAAACCACAAGGGAGTGCTTACTAATGGTATGGGGCTTATGCGATATGCGATTGCGACAAGTCACACCACAATATCGCATCGGAGCAGTACAATGGAGTAGTTTCGATATAAATATGACTTGCGATAGCTAGACCTGATTGAGTTATATACGATATTTTATATATTTTGAGATCCGAAAAATGGCATTTTCCTTTGTATTTCACATTTTTGTTAAATAAATGAAATGCAAAGGAAATGTGCTCGATGCAATGAAGCAAACCTGATGGAACTTATAGATTAAAATATATAGCATTTCAAGTCCACCATAAAGCCAATTTGTGATATTTTCAGTGTTTTAATGTATATTTCAAATACAAAGGGAAACCAAGAAACAAGCAGAATTTCGGGCGGGCTGTAGGCGGTAAGTGGTTTTGGCTGGGCTTCGCCCGAGCCCATACACTATGTTCCATGTGGCCAGGTGCCGGAGAGACAAAACCACCCTTTTCGGGCGGCTAACCCCCGTACACATGAGCCGCCCGAAAGGGATCTCAACCATTGGATCAAGATCACTCAAATTAACGGTAGATATGTGATAACGTTATGAAGGTGGACCTGATGGAGTTATATGGCGGAATTAATAATATTTCAAATCTGACAAATGGTAGATTGGCGGATTTTCACAGTTTTATATGTATTTCTCCGTGCAAATAGAGAATGACTATTTTGAGGATTTCAAAGGTGTCGATGGTCCTTCCATTAAAGAATAGGCGGGCACCATCCCGAAAGGCGTTTAGCAATGATTGCTAACGCTCAGAGGGGGATTTGGGCAGATAGAGGCCGGGAAGCCAGAAAGCCCAGAAGTGGAAATGAACAGACAATGCTGATTGGTTTAGAGGCCAGAGAAGACAAAAGACAGGGGCAAGCAGTGTTGAGATAGAGAGAAAACACAGATAAAGAGTCATTGAGGAGAGTCCGTGTACTCAGAAAGACTTAGGGGATCCAAGTAAAGCCTTGTTGTTTTGTATCTATTGAGTGAGACTCAAATTGAGCTCACTTTTGTAAAACTTTGTTTTTGAAGACATAATAGAGAGGTCACCACTGAAGGCTAGACCAGGAGATGTATCCCATGAGTGTTGGGTGAACTCCTTGATTATCTTGTTGTGTTATGTCTATTATGTTTCTTTAACTTCATCATTGCCTATGTTATTCACAATCTTATCTATCCATTGCATTAAGTAATATAGGCAAATCCATGCACATTAGTCTATAATACCTTAATATTAGCCTAAGATCTCATTTTTAGATCACCCCCCAACCTCTTACGGGGGTTTGTGGGAAACACCCTCGAAGATAAAAATAGATTAGAATTTGTCTTGTAAAATATTGTAATTTCGTAGTCAATTTCGACCAGTCATTGGGTGGATGATCGGACATTATAGGTTATGTTAATTTAGTGTTTTTTTCCCTAGAAGCAAACCCTCAGTTTATATGAGGGAATTTGATTACAACAGTGTATTATTATTCTAAGTGAAAGAGAGAGAGGAGAGTGTGTGAGAGCAAAGAGGAAATCATAGCGGATCTGTTGTAGGTTGTATCTCTTCATTTTTTTGGATAATATACAAGAAAATACTAGCTTTTTCTCCATGGACATAGCCCAAATTGGGTGAACCATGTATATCTATGTCTGTCTTATTTTATTCGTTTATGTGTTTGTGTTTCCACAATAGGTTATGTGTTTCATTGCTTCGCCAATTAATTTCTAGCAATAAGAAGCATTTGCATCACCTCTAATTGATAAATTAGATCCATAGTCCTTTAGTAAAGTGAAACATCCATATCTAGGACCTATATCATGGTTTAGGACCTTATGGACATCCTTTGAGAATAGAAAATGTGTATTGGAAAAATTACCTTGGTTTAATTCTATAAAATTATATATATTGTAATTGATACACAAAATTTGGCCTCTAATATATTCATAAGGTATAAATTCTATCTCAAGGGTTTTTATTATGGTTTAGGTCCCTATTGATGGAATTTTGTTATTTTTCCAGGCCTCAGTAGACTCACATAACTTTCCCTAGAAGAACAACCAAGACCTACAAAATGAGGAGCATTCTTAGCTAATATATAGTTATTTGTGTGTCCAAAAAATCACATCCTTTGGGCAAGTTGTCCTTATCATCTGGAAGGTTGACTTGTGAAATTTTGGAGGCAAAATCAATTTTAGATTTATTCAATTTTTTTCATATGAAAATACCGACCATGGCTACTTAAATTCCAACACCCCCTCTTAGATAGTGAGGTCCTTTTCATTATCTCTCTCTCTCAATCAATCTCAACATAAGGAAAGATGATATAATCAAACCAAAAACCATTGTTCTTGAGAGCATACTCATCACAATCCATCTCTCACAAAGATGACTCAGGTCTGATAGAACATCCAAGGAAGGTATCACACCATAAATATCCTCAACCATATACCAAGTCTCACAAAGGGAGAGATGAAAGCAATACACCATCAATCTTCCTGTCTATACCACTAGTCTCACAAATGGAGGGATGAAAAGAGTACACCATCAATATCCTCTCCAGGAGATATGAAATCAATACACCATTAATCTCCTCTCAGGGAGAGATATAAAAAGTACATCATCAATCTACTGTCACGAGAGACAAAAATAATACACCATTAATCTCCTCATAAAGATGAAAACAATACACCATTAATCTCCTGTCAAGGAGAGATGAAAACAATACACCATTGTTATCTTTTTAGGAGAGATGAAAGAAATACACCATCAATCTCCTCATAGGGAGAGATGAAAACAATTCCCCATCAATTTCCTCTTAGGGAGAGATGAAAACAATACACCATCAATCTCCTCACAAGGGGGAGATAAAAACAATACACAATACACCATCAATCTCCCGTAAAGAGAGATGAAAACAATACATAATAAATCATCAATCTCCTATTAAGAGAGATGAAAACAATACACGATCAATCTCCTCTAGTGAGAGATGAAAACTATACACCATCAATTTCCTCTCTAGAGAGATGAAAATAATACACCATCAATCTCCTCTCTCGGAGAGATGAAAACAATACACCATCAATATCCTCTTAGGGAGATATGAAAATAATACACCATCAATCTCCTCCTAAGGACAGATGAAAATAGTACACCATCAATCTCCTGGAGAGATGAATTTTATACCTCATGATTGCAAGTCTTAGAACCAAATTTCTGACCACATAAGTCTTTCAATAACCAAAAGATGTTATCAAACCAATGCTCCCTCTCAAAGTGATCCTCAGCAATTTCAGGCTTCTTACATAATCATCAACATAAAAAGATCTTTCTTAGCTTAATGGACCAAGTCAACACATTAATAGTAGAGTCTTGCAACTTCTTAAGCATCCAGGAACTCATCATTAATCATGCCACACTTTCAGCAAGAATTTTATCATGGCCATCCAATACTTCTTACATAATCATCAACATAACAAGATCTTTCTTAGCTTAATGGGCCAAGTCAACACATTAGTAGTAGAGTCTTGCAACTTCTTAAGCATCCATGAACTCATCATTAGTCATGCCACACTTTCAGCAAGAATTTATCATGGCCATCCAATACTTCCGATCAAGTTCTCATCCTCTTTTAAGATCAAGACAACTCCCTCTTGGTCTTGAGTCCTTTTAGAATCCAACCTAATCATTTCATCAACTTCATCTAGCATCTAGCTTGTATGAAAATTTCACTCACATCACTATGCATAAACTAAGGTTTCATAAGAATAATTTTCACTATCAAATGTCATCCTCAAAGATATATTGCCATACAACAAAGGTTACTAAGGTTACTATCTTCATTTAACATAAAGAAGTCACTATCAACATGTATCATAACAGCAAGGTCACTCTATTATAAGTGCATCGTCACTTTCAACATATTATGGACCTTTGGCATCAGAAAAATCAGGACGTCACATCAAATAAGTTATTGTTACTTCGAATCACAGAAATGTAAGATCTCACATCAGGGAGACTAGTCCGCTTCACAAAGATTATGTCTTCTCATCAAAGAATGAGGATACCTTACTTAATCGTGTCACACTGAGATTATACTTTGTATCATTGCATTACAGAGATCACAGTCATCTCTCTTATATGATTCTCGCATCAACAAAGATAAATGGCTTCTTCGCATCATCATAGTCTTCTTTGCATTAACGAAGATCAAATCTTCTTGGGTGATAAAGATCATAGTCTTCTTTTCACAGAGATTGAGTTCTTCATAACATCACAGATAATAATATTTTCTTGGTGACATAGAATAAGACTTTTTTCGCTTGTTAAAGAAATTATAGTTAGACTAACTCTATATATCAATTTTTATGTCTTAAATTTCCCCTTTTATTAGTCCCTGCCCCTTCGGGCTGCAGGGATTATAGTAATCGATTCGCGTAGTTAGAATTACTTAGACACGAGAATCAATAAAACTATTTCAACTTAAAACAAAGTTCCTTGGAATGACACGAAAACCAATACAATATTTTTTATTTGTTTATGCTTTTAACCAATCAATGAAATCTTCATCTAATTTGGCCTCAAAACGAGGTATGCAGGCTCAAAAGTTAGGCCAAATCTTACGGTAGACGACCATTTCAAACGCCATTTCAAATCTTATGAATTAATGCTGAATTAATGTTAGCATTAAGTCTTAAACATTTTATGTTAAGGCATATATATACATTGGCGTATGGCCATTCCAACTAATCTTCCAATACACCTGCGGTGTACTCCTGCCACCGCATGTACCAACGTTCCCATGCGGTGTACTCCTGCCACCGCATGTACCACCATTCCCACCGTTGCATGTATGCCTGCCAGTACATCTAACAGGTGTTGGCTCCTATGTCCGTTCCAACTACAGAACACTTATTCTCTGCATATTTGAACTCACCGTCCCCATTTTTGTTTTGTTATCTTCAAAACTGTCCAGTCCTGGATCATACTGTTCCTCTTCTACGTACTGTGCCTCTTCTACAGACAGAGAGGTCTGCCTCTTCTACAGAAAGAGAGGTCAAACACGCAGCATCTGGGTGCAGAGCCTGCACAGGTGATGATTTCATGTTTATTTCATGTTTAGTAGGAAAATAATCAATTTTGATATTTATAACAATGAAATGCAGAAATAAAGCAAACATATTCACTTACAGTAGTATCGCGAGCAAAGTACCCGTTCGGCAGCTTTTCATAGGCGGCCGATGGAGAACCCCTCTCAAAGGAAAACGCCTCCCATTCACAAACCCTGTCACCGAGGAAACGATAGGCATGCTCCTCCTCTTCTCGCTCTTTCACGCTTCAATTGGAGATTCATCTTGAATTCTTGTTCCATTAGAGAGTTTACAGTGAACATGTTTTTTAGGTACTTGTGTTTCTTCTTCTGTACAAAGCAAGCCGGTAAATAAAATCCGGGAAAAAAAAACAATCCTGCAATCTATCTATCTTTAATTCTGGTTTCCATTAAAGATTTAACCTAAACATGTTCTGTTTTTGGTTAGACTGTAGCATAGAGTTTAATTATAGTTTATGCTGCCTGAAGGCTTCAATTGTTTCAGTTAAAAAGATCCACCAATTTCAAAATCCCTAAAATACTCTTATGTTCTTAAGAATGGTTGCTTATTATGCAATTTAAGCAAGATGCAAGTGTTTTATACTCGCAGGTTCTAATTAAAAGACCCCATGAATCAGGTATTACAATTTGAAGCACTTTTTTTCTGTCCAGGTACTATCAGTTGAATGAGACATCTATGTTGTTTATGATTTTTAAAGCTGTAAATTAACATCAAGTTGCATGGCCATTTATGTTTTCATTGTCCAACTCATCTGATTTTCTTCAACAGATATAGCTTATTGTAAAAACAGACTGAGTATTACTAAGTACCTTGGATGTCAGATTTACAGGCTGTATACGAGTGCACCTTGGAAGTAAATGCCCTACCGCAATACAGGTTTCACAATGTAACCCAGCTGCACAATCTCTATTCTCCATGCAGAGATCATGAACTTGGCAACTTAAACAGGAGAAATTGAAAATTCATAGCTTGTTGATTTACAAAGTTCTGCAATAATATACACATTTCAGTTTATTAAAACAAGCCTGGAGACTTATATTTCTATAACAGAATAAAGAGGACAAGTAATATCAGGAAACAAAAGTTACCGACCTGACAGTTTCCATTGGAACAAAGAGCATTTATTGTCCCTGAGAACAATGTTAGGACCAGGATTCTAACTGCCAACCGTATATCCATGTAAGTGAACTTGCCACGTTACCAACCTACAGGGCATTGTCCACTTAGAAAAGTCAGTGATTCTATGCTTCCCATCCAAAAATATGAGAACCTCTGTGTCATCCCTCATTTGAGGATCTCAAACTTAATTATGGAAGTACACATTCATATTCACAGGTTTAACACAAATAAGAGGCCGCAAGTGCAGAAGGGGTAGGGTCATGTATTGTCCCGATGGACAGAATGTCATGGAAGGCAGCCGCTGATCTTCTATAAATTTAGCCTTCTTCCCCTCCTTTTTCTGGACCCGTTCATGACAATTCGATAAAAAGTAAGATTGGCGGGAAACTAGACCACTGGAATCCACATGAACAGATTTTGGAGACAATATCTTCGAATTGAGATTATATTTGCTTGGGTCGTTTCCATTGCATATCTGCAAAATCATAAGGAAAATGCATCAAGAACTTCGGAGATTCATGACTGCTATGCTAGGTTAAATTGAACCCTAATTAGCTTTTTAAAGGCCATAAATACCTCACTTCCATTAATTCGCATCAGCTGTTGTTTCTTCTCAACCAGAGACCCGATATGCTTTTGCAAATCGTTATAGCTACTACTCATCCACTTCAACATGGTATTCAGCTTCTGATTCTCCTCGTTCATGCGATTTATTTCTCGCACGAGTATCGTCATCTGTATGAATTACACGGCGTTTCATAAGAATCTCTTTATTTTCAGGCACGAGAGAGCCTGTAAGACCTATATGACCAAGAATTAGAAACAAATTGCAAAAAGTGTTAAGAGATGAAAACGTTGAGAGCAGCACCTCATAGTTTTTGCCTTCCATTTCGTTTATGCTATTCTTCAGCTTCAATGTTGCTACCTGCATATTTTGAAGTCGGCGAAATATGCAAAGGCGCAGAGAGGATCGTGGCAAGAAAATGGACCAGCTGAAGTAGAAGGTGGAAAAGCAGTTTTCTCGTCAACAAAAGGCAAGGAAGCAACACCCTGCACGGCCTTCTCAGAGTGACCGCGCTCCGAATAGTTCTGCCACTCTTCCCTATAACAATCGCAGTAGCTATACCAGGAACTTGCAACTCCCTTTGGGAATTGGATGAGGTCTTGCCATTGCGAGGAGACCCTATGCTGTTGCGTCTAGAGAAGGACGGCGAAGAAGACGATGACTTAGGCTGGCCTGCAGGCGGAACCGACGACGGGGGAGCATTCGATGCCATGACACGGTTGTCCTGCGCCACGTTTCGCTCATGCATTATGCTAAAGATACTCTAAATATATTATTGGTGCGAGTGATTTATATGTTATTGGTGCGAGTGATTTCCAAATATAAAATGTTTATAAACTTTAATGAGATATTTTAAAATTAATTTAATAACTTAAAAAACAAATCTTATAAAAACTTTAAAAATGTGGCAGATGGTCTTTTCCCTTCACCCACATACCTTTTGAAAACAATGGTTCCTGGCAAATCTTTCAACAGATGTGTAACAAATCAAGCACGGATGGCAACATATGCAATTCTTTGGTAAATGGAGGATAACATCAATGCCTTTGGCATTTAACTCCATGCGATGAAAAGCTACTACCTCTGTCCGTGCAGCTCATGCATGTATGGTGATGGTTTTCATAGATTATGGTTAAACAGAAAGCTTGTATAGAGCACAAGCAAGAAGTCAAGTATTCACATTGCAAAAAACTGTGACAAATAATTAAAACCTCAAGCCGCATTAGGGTTTGAGTACAGTAATGTAACTTCCTATCAAAACAGAGAATGCGAAACAGAGAAACACGAGTAATCATAGAAAAACATGGCAGATAACTGCACTGAGTTTTGTGGGTAAAATATGTACGTAGTAAATATTGACATGAGGAATCTATTTTGTGCATAAGCCATGGCAACTGCTTATAACTAACAGTGAAACGTTTAAACTTATATTTAAAGATAGATTGCAGTGGCTGCAGGGTCTTAATCCCGAATACCATGTTTTTTCTAATCGGAAGGATTTAAATGTCATGACTATAATTAGAATCATGAGTATGATGATACCGTCCTTCCTTACTTACTTCTGGGATCTCCTTGAAATCATGGATGGTGGCTTGCTTTAAACATATTCAAGAGATGACCTTCCAGGTCGTCAGGTGTGTACTTAATATATCTCTTAGAGTGTCCACCATTTTCCAAAGACCCCCTGAATCTGCCTAAAAAGGACCAAAAGGCTGGTATCATCTTCTCTATGATGGATTGCCTAAGCTCCCTTTGAAGCTGCAAGCTGAATGCTTCCCGAGCACATCCTCAATTCCATGATTGCAACCCTTGAATTTATCCTTGAGGGCGTGTTGTGACATCTCACTCACAACAGTCCCCTCATCTCTCAAACAATCGAGGACCTTCATCCAGGCCCGTCGCTCGTAATTCGCCGCATACTGCCTCACCTAGCTTTGATTCTTGGTCAACCAGGCATGCCCTAACAGCCTTAAAAGCTCTGAATCCTTGATCTTCTGGACAATGTAATTAAGATTGTTGATGAGAAACAGGTATGAGAGCGCAACATCCTTGTAGAGCTTAGATTGTTTATCTAACTCACACTGCAGAATGATGATAATCCAGCCGAGTCTCACGGACAGCACAGATGCCGGGCTGCCCTGTTCTTCACCATCCCAATCCTGGTCTTCAAACAACCCCATGAGACCATTAGGCAACGCCTTGGGGATATCCATGGGTGCATGAACTGTAATCTTCAGGAGGGCCTCCTTGTAATCAAACATAAAACTCAGATGATTCAATAAATGCTTTTCAGATATTTCATATCCCACTTTCGGACCTCGTTACTGGGCAACCCATCTAGGGCATGGCGAGAATCACAATTGCAAAATCCGATAACCTCATATAAAAAAAAACTTGAAACATCAGCGAAATTAATGGTTTCCACGAAGGTTCTCTTACTAAAATATATATTTCGTGATATCGTTGTTGCTCTTTTTTACATTTCAAACAAACAATAACATCCACGTATAAGGTTATAACCTTATATCGTAAAACTTTATATACGAAACAATATATTATGTTGGGAAGATTTTTCTGCGAAATCATGATATATTTGTCAACCAAAGATAGAATTGCAAAAAAAAGAAAGGGATTTCGAGAGCTCACCACATGCACATATAAACATTTATGAAACTACTCTCACTCAGCTATGGCCACTAACCCAGTTCTCCACGCATTTTAACGTGCTAACCAAATTCAGCACATTTATATGCCATAAATCCATAAAACAGATGTAACACATTACACCGATAGCAAAGCACCCAACTATTACGCATTATTTTCTGTAGGCAAACTCATAAATCTAAAGGTTAATAATTTAGTGATTTTAAAATTATGATGTTTGTGCATGGTTAATGTTGCGTCATATGAAAAGGAAATAATTATATTCCCTCCATGTGAAGCATTTCTGTGACTTCATAAATGCCAAAACAAAGGAGACTACTAATAATCTTCAAGCTTAGATTGCCATTCCCTGTCTCTCTCCTTTTGCAGCTTCTTCAGATGCTTGCTGTAACGCAAGGTTTTTTCGGAAACCTCGAGCTTTGCACCAGTTTCTTCAGCGAGGTTTTTGGCCTCTTCCAGGTCTTGCAATGCTTGAGCCTTTGCAGTCTCAATAATTGCTACCTGTTCTTTTGCCTTCTTTAACTCTTCCTGAGCTTGGGCCAGCTATTGCTGTAGTTCGGATGCTCTAGTTGGCCGCTTCTGCTATTCAATAGCCAGTCAGCGCTGTGTTCCAAACCATCGACATAGTTTATATCTCTGTGTACCCTGCCTGGAATCTTGAAACTATGTGGAGCATCAATCTTGAACCTTGAAACTATGTGGAGCATGAATCTTGAAATTATGTGGAGCATCAATCTTGAAACTTGATATTTGTACCCATGCTGGAGGGAGCAGCTCATCAGCACTAAAAAACCAATGACGTGGCTGCTGCCTTTCTCGTTCGCAAAACAGATTACACTTTGATATACCTTGACAATAAGGGCTTGTTGTGTTCGCTTGAACTCATCTGTAACGCCAATAGCAGCTGGGTAGCTGAAACACGTTCAAGCTCAAAGCTGCAAGACTATTGACAGGGCAGGGACTAGCTGCCCCGCAGCCACTCTTGTTATGACTAGCACTCACATATGTGCATTCTTCATTTTTGGGTCGAAAACCCAAATTATGTTATGAGTGGGGTCACTTTCGAAATAAGTATTAAATATATGTTATTCTATATATAATATTTAAATATAAATTAAAAAGGAGGAAAGACCATTTTTATAATTGAATTAGTTTCGAAACTGGTCAAAGCCATTTTGTAACTAATTAGTAATTGTTGTTGGCCTATGAGGGAGGGGGATAAAAAGGAGGAAAATTAGATTTTGAAGAGGTTCGAAGATCAAGGAATTTTGGGAAAAGTGTAATGCGAATTTTTCTTGGAGATTAATGAAAAGATTAGTGTGATTCCAACTCCTTGATGCATTGCAGTATGTCGTGTTTATCTCTTATGTATTATTTTCATGCTTGTTTTTCTTCATGTGAGGTTGATGTATGATGCAATTGGTCTTTCCTAAACATTCGCAAATTTATTTATGTTATAGTTTATAGAAGAAAATACCTAGTTTTATTCAAAGAAAGCCTTAAAGGGCACTCCATAGCCTCAACAATCTCATTTCCTTTGTTTGCAATGTTTCATTCATCATTGTCTGCTCAGGGTGTAAGCATTGGATTCCTTTTGGCCCAATGTTGGAAACTATGTTTCCAACTATTAAGTTTATCTTCGAGTTCAAGCTGACATTACATTCAAGGGTGTTTTGTCTCTAGGCAGATATTTAATATTTATTGGTTTTGTGGATGTCTTGGGCACTAAACTCCTACAGCCAGGGGTTGTCTCCAGGGTTACAACATGTTCCTTGGAGTCCTGTTGCTGATGTGGAAGGTCGTTGTGGTGTGTTTCCATCGATCCCACTTCCTTAAGGCCATATAGGAGGTTGAATCCCATCATAGTAGTGTCTTGTCACATGTTTACCTTGGTTGGCCGAATACTTTGGGTAAATGTGGGAGGAGGGTGTTACACTAATGTTGCTTCCATCCTTAATATGTCCTTCATGTGGGATCATACTTCACATTTTAGGCATCGAAAATGTTGTAATATCTAAATGTTATGACACTGTTGGATTCCAGTATTAAATCCAATCATAGTCAATCTGATAATGAGAACCAATATTAGCTAACTATCTGGATCAAACAAGGAGGACATGAACATCCTTTTGACAGAAACCCATTAGGGCCAGGTCAAGCATTTAAAACCCAAATGGATTTCAATAAGCTAATTTAGGTCAATTGAATAACCAGAGGCCAAGTTAAAAGTCACTGCGATTCAATTAAACAATGAGAGCCCAAATATACCAAGTTAAGGATCACTCAAAGTTTGTATTTCACACAGGAAGCAACCAAGAAGTCTCAAGACTTGAACAAGGACGCCGCCAAGTTGTTGCAGGAAATCGTCGTGGAGAGAGATTAGTAATGTTTTTCTAGCGCCGTTTTTAAGGAGGGCAAACACTGAAAAAATACAACTTTGGTTTGAATGAACGTGGCACGTTACTCAACCAGTGTTACCACCAACATCACAAAGATAGAGATTTATGTGGAATTTAATAGTCGATGCGAAAGAAATAAGTACATAATGTCAAGTACAAAACATTTCTCACCATTTGCAGGGATTCTAACATAGGAAATTGTTGAAAAATGCAGCAAGAAAGTCCCAATTTGATTTTACCTTGCTCAAATTGAGAAAATTTGAATTTCCACATCAACAAACAACTTAGAGGAACTTAACTTGTGTGAAATGGCTCTTGTCACTTAATTAGCTCAGTAAATTTGAGTTAGAGGGCTTGGAGTTCAATTAAACACGTGTGATTGCTAGTTTGTAGCAATCAAGGTAATTTATTTCAAGTTGTTTTCAGTTAAACTAGTTCTAACCATTGGAGGAACTAGTGGAAGGTCAGTTGCACAGTGGGACAACAATCTAACTCAGTGATCATCCAATTAACTGGTCAATCAGCCCAAAATAGCTAGTGCATGCAAAGAATTTGAGTTCCCCATATGCGGTGGTGATTCCAAGGCAGTGTAACATTAGTTGTATATTAGTCTTGAGTGTACATGTGTTGCATGCAGTCAAATGATCAACCTTGGGAATTGCGTAATCATTTGGAGGAAAATTCCTAAATAAAAAGGGCCTAGTTCCTCAGGAATTGTACAAGGATCTAGGGGCTCAAGCAGAGGCAAAAATTGACTAAGTCTGGGTCAGAGCTTCTCATTGAGCAGAGAGATAGGTTATTCACTTGCAGGTTGATCTCAGAGTGAGCTAAAAATTTTAATACAGTCTCTATTCATCTGATTAATGCAAGCAGGCTTAAGAATTTTTTAGTAGTTTCTTTCCCCTAGAAAAATACTTTGCATGTGTGTTATTTCTTATTGCATGTCTGAGATTGTTGTTCTAATTTCTGAATTAATTTTCGCAGAGCAATACACTAGAATTGTGTCTCTTGATTTAGATTAAAATTGATTGAGCAGTTGCAATTGTACACCATATTTCTACATGGTATCGAAGTTGCATTCACATTAGAACAATAATTTCGAGGTTGATACTCAAGAGGTTCGAATTTGCAGCTTTAGTGTTGCAGGATCTCTTAAGAGTTGGGAAGATGACCTTCAACGAGTTGAGATTAGAGTATGCCTTAGAAGGAAACTCGAATTTCATTGCATGGAAGGATCACATGGAGGCAGTGCTTGATGAAGACATGTTATTATAATATTTCAAGACAAACATTGCAAAACTAGGATTGGTTGATGCTAGGAACCTAACTCAATTGAAGAAAGATGTAGCCAAGGCCAAGAGAATAAACTTGGAGGGAGTGCGAGACCATATTGTCTCAAATATCCATGGGAAAGAAAATCCTTTCACAATGTGGTAGACACTGATAGATCTATTCCAGAACAACAATGACCATAGAAATGGGCCCTCAAAGACAAACTTTGAAATATCAAGATGTAGAAGAATGGCACCATTCCACATTATCTCAGAAAATTTACACAAGTTCATGATGAGCTTGGAGGGGTTGGTGTGACTGTTGCAGAAGATGACCCAGTGAGCCTAACTCTTCTAGGCCTTCCCAAAAGTTGGCATAGTTACTAGGACTCGATGATGTAGAAATTCTTTGTAGAATCAAACCAATAATTGTAATTTACTAAAACTATAAACTTGAATCTACTCTACTCATTAGCAGAAACAATTAATCGATCGAGGAATCACGAGGCATACAAGACCAAGAATTCAATAAACACATTACACAATGATTTCCTCGGGAAATCCACAACTAAGAACCCCTGTTATCTGTATATTGCATTAGTCAGAAAATATGAGAAGATTACAATGCTTTTCTCAAGCTTGAGCAACCTTTATACTATCTCTATCCATCTCACAACTTCCTAGACCAACCTTGGCCAATACTTAATCAATTTATCACTTTCCCAAGTCCCTATTTCCTTGCGTTGTTTCCTTGGGAATTAGCTCCCTATTAATTAGGGAAATTCCTCAATATGAATTGCACAATCCTCATAGGCCTTCCTCTAACTACATGCACCACCTGTACAATTTGGATGATTATACAATTGATAATATAGTTTGACTTCCTACTAGTTCCCCCATTAGTGGAACTAGTTTAACTGACTTTAGCTCAGTTAAACTAAATTAATTAATTACAACTCAAAATAAACTCAACTAGGGCTACTATAAAGTAGGAGACACTCTACATGACTCAAGTTAGACCCTAAACTCGAATTAACTAAGCCAACTAAGTCAAATTAACTTAGTTAACTCATACAAGTTGTCTCGTGATGTGGAATTTCAATTTTATTCCTAATTTAATTCAAGGACAAAATCAAATCAGGATTTTCTTATTGCATTTTTAACACTCCCTTCAACAAGAAAGGGATTATCAGATACCCCAATCTTGTCTCTATGGAACTCTAATTTACCTCTTGACAATGCCTTAGTTAAGATGTCTGCATCTTTTTCCTCTGTAGGAATGTACTCCAGCAACATGATTCTCCTTTGCACAGATATGCTTGGACTGATCATGAAAAACTAGATTCTCAGAGAGTTTGATACAACTTTGGTTGTCACAGTAAATCACTGTAGGATCCATCTGCTAACCAAATAACCCAACAAGGATATTCCTCATCCAGATAGCCTCATAAGTTGCTTGAATAGCAGCCATGTGCTTTTCTTATACTAAACTGAGTGCAACTAATCTCTACTTCCTAAAGTACCAAGAAAATGTTGTTGCCCCAATAATGAAGATTCCCCCTGATGTGCTCTTCGTGTCTGATGGACTCCCTGCCCAATCCACATCTGTGAATCCTTGCAGCTTCACTCGCTATGTTCGTCTGTACCAAAGAACAAATTGAGTGGTGCCTCTGAGATATCTCAACACATGTTTAACTTCCTTCAAATAGAGTTTGGTTGTCTTAACCATTGCTTGACTAAGTTGGTTAACTGCAAAACATATGTTCGGTCTTGTGTTCACAAAATACATAAGTCAACCCACAAGATGCCTGTAAATAATAGCCTCCACTACTTATCTTGAAGTAGCACTTCCTTCCTCCAATTCCCTACTAGAGGAGTCTTCATGGGTTTTCTTCTCTCCATGTGGAACTTCTTCAGTATCTCATTGGCATACTTTCCCTGAGAGAGTTCCTCATCTCTTTGCCATACTTCCATACCAAGGAAATAATGCATGAGCCCTAGGTCCTTCATCTTGAATTCTCTTGCAAGATCCTCTTTGCAAGATTTGACCAACTTCTCATCACATGTTAGAATTAAATCATCAACATATAATACTATAATCAATAACTTACCTTCAACCACAATATGGTAAAGGTTTGCATCTGCTTCACTTTTGGTGAATCCCAACCTAGTGAAATAACTGTCGATCCTAGTGTACCAAGCATGAGGTGCTTGTTTTAGTCCATACAATTCTCGCTTGAGTTTGCACACATGCGGCTCTGTTGAAGGTCTCAAATCCTTCCAGTTGCTCAATGTACACCTCTTCCTCAATCACTCCATTGAGGAATGTTGTCTTCACATCCATATGATGTATCTTCCATTCCATCTGCGCTGAAAGTGATAGAATAGATTTGATTGAAGAGTGCCTTGCTATTGGAGAAAAGTTCTCCTCGTAATCAATTCCATCCACCTAAGAGAACCCCCTGGCCATAAATATGGCCTTGTGTTTGTTGACACTCCCATATGCTGCTTGCTTTACCTTGTAAAGCCATATAGAACTTGTTAGTGTCAGTTAGTTCAACCTGTCACCAGTGAGCAAATATGCTCTTACAAGGTGTTGTTAGGGTGACAAGTCAAATTTTTGTCATTTCAGTGAATCCTCAAATAAAAATTTGGTCACTGCTTGTCGTGTCTAGGTCATTGCTGCTCCCTTCACTTACTCATGGTCTTCATCACTCATCATGGTCATTGTCTTCTTCGAGGTATCATATCTTCATTTAAATGTCTTGGGTCATGAAATGGTTAAATTCCTCATTTTAGGTCATGGGATAGGGTTTCACTCCATGTGTCATCATGATACAATATGTCAAAGCAAAAACATGTCCATCATGTAATTCAGTGGGTAAAGATAGTTATCAACTTAGGGAAATCAAAATAAAGGTAAAGGTAATATTTTATTTCAAATAAGACAATGATGCAATACACTACCTCATCTCATCATTTCTCATAGGGAAATTTTTGCTTCAAAATATGTTTCTGACCAAATGGAGAAGGATTTTACAAATTAAAAGAGTTTTTTTGTCAATTATAGTCCCAAGAACAAAAACCTCCTTCAGTTTATGCACAGGTATTATGATTTGAGAGAAATGCACAAACTACACTTGCAACGGGAGAGTTGTTGCACTTGTGGCTATATTGACTCGAAGACAATCTTTCAGGGATTTGGAGTAGGTGTTGGCAGTGCTTAAGGACTCTATTGTGTATTAGACATCATAATATATCCAACCATACCACTTCTAGCCCAAAAATCCTCCAAGAAGGCAGTCAAAAGTTCTCTGCAGGTTGGCACTGCACTTTTGTTAGAAGCACGCTGCATTTTTTGAGTGACCTTGGGAAAACTCATTTTTCTTAGCCTTGGAGAGGCAATTTTACATGCTTAAATACTTTATGGACAGCTAGACATCCCAAGCTTTCCAATGGTACCTTCATATCGTGATTTGGATTATTGGTAAGCATCCACAAGTTATCTTCAAGTTGGCGATGCGCTTTTGTTAGAAACACCCTGCGTTTTTGGTGGGACCTTGGGAAAATCAAATTTTCTCCTTATTGGAGTGTCAAAATTACATTCTTGAGGAGTCCATTTGTAGCAGACTTCAAGCGCTTTTCAATGAGCTATTAGGTTCGTAATTTGGAGTAGTTTTAGACCTCCAAAAGCGGGTTAGAAGAAGGCGTTGTGTTTCTAGAGGAGGAGCTGTGCGTAAAAGCACAATGCTGTGCTTTGGTGCTACGCAACTGTGAATTGCGCTGTGATCTGGTGCTACGCACCAGTGAATTGCACTCCGCATGGGATAGAGTCTCCAAAAAATCATAAAAAATCACTCAAATCAAAACTTCAAGCTTGAATTCCAGTTTCTTCATCCTCTAAGCCTCATAAAAAGTAATTACACTCATTTTCATTCCCTCTGTTCCTTTGGAAAAACAAACAAAATGATTGTGAGTTTAGTCCTCTAGGGTTTTCTATGAGTTTCATGTTTTGAGCTTGAAAATGATCAGTTGGAGCTTTGAAACCCTAAAATCACTATCCCTATACCTCTTTTTGCATGCAACTCATCATCCCCGTTCACCAATAAACCATTTCCATTCATTCCACTTCACCTCCCTACAAACCCTAGCCCTAATCTATCAAATTGGGCAGTTTCCCTAGCTAGGACTTTGTTTAATTTTTTTTTTCTCATATCCCTCATTCATTTCCCTCCATTTAACTTCCTAAGGATTCCTAAAACCCATGTCCATCTCCAAAAATTTCCCTACTCCCACCTCCCTTCCCTAACTTCCTCATTTCACCATTTCAATCACTTTTCACTATTTTTCCCCTTTCCTATCATCTAGGGTTTCAAAAATGGAAGGAGACTCTTCACCATCAGAGAAAAGAAAACATAATAAAGGGGGGAAGATTCTAAGGTATGAGCCCACAAATTGCAATGAGATCAATTCATCACCATTCATAAGACAATTCTTTGAAGATGTCAACTGCCTAGGGTTTTGTCAAAGAGTGAGAGAGGTAAGTTTTAATGGGCATCTCACTGATTTGATTGCCACCAATATGAAAGGAGGAAAAGCCACCATTGTAGGGATTGATTTCACATTCTCAGTTGCTGCCATCTCTCTTGCCACAGGGATACCAAATCATGGGGAGTGTTGGTTCAAATTCATGAGCCTAGACCTTGAGCAATACACACCTTTCTTGTAATCACCCTACAAAGAGGCTCATTCACGCATCATTTCATTTAGATACTAGTTGGAAAAGTATGCACCATTGACGAAGGTTTTAATGAATTTTTTCACTTGTGAGGGAAGATTTTCCAGATTATATCAATACCACATTAGGCTGCTAATGCATTTCATAGTTGTGAAACCTCTTAACCTATGGAACTACTTGGGTAGAAGTCTCATCAAAATGTTTGAGAAGGTGCAAATGAAAAACAAAGAGCATTACCCTAGCCTTTTCCATCACAGTTTGATAAAGGTTGTGGTCCTCCATTAGTTGGCAGAGAAGAACATAACATGGGATAACTTTATTGAAACAACCTTGCAGAGGCACGAGACTACTTCACCAGGCCATCACCAAGACACATCAACACAACCTATGGAGGTAGGGTCATCAAGAAAATTAGAGGAGGTTCCCAAGGCACCTAGACCTGAGGTGACCAAAATATAACGAAGAGGAAAAAGACGTGTTTACTTATCAAGTTGAGAAAAGGGCCAAGCCTTCTACATCAGCACAACAGGGATCACATTTACAGGATGAGGAGCTAATTGAGCATGATTTTCACCTAGTTGACTTGGAGGTAGCAGATAAACATTCAAACTTGCAACAAGCTATCAAGGAGAAGGATTACCTGATCAGAGAGCTCATGGACAATTTTGCAAGGGCTAGATTTATCATTTCTTTCCTTCAGCAAGAAAATAGTCAACTCAAAGCCAAACAACTAATAATTGAAAAAGAGCAATCCAAGATGTTGAAGTAAGAGGTCAAAGGTAAAGCAGTGCTAAAGCATGATGAACAGGAAAGGTAGGTTGGAAAGAAGAAGCCTAGGACAACGGGTCTAAAAAGAGCATTGCAGAAGGAAAAAGACAAAAACCTACTGGATTAGGACTTGGATATTGAAGAAAAAATTGCTATGGAAATCAATGAAGACATAGAATATTGGCTAGGAAAAATCAATGTCCATCTAGAGAATATTCTTGAAAAGGCTAACAGGGACAACCAGATGTTGAGGCACATGGACCACCACTACCAAACCAGAAACAAGATTTGCAACATCAAGTTCAAGCAAATGCAAAACAAGTTGAAGGAAACCCTAAAAGGCAAAGATTAGAGGTACAACTTAGAGATGCTTGCTGAAGCATCCATGAGTGCATATAATATACCTCATTTGGCACTTCTGGACCAATTTTGTGAGTTTTCTGAGCATTTTTTTTATTTTTGGTGAAATTTGGTGCAAAATTAAGAAAATACATTAGTTACAGAAACACAACGCTTTGGCGCTGCGATTTTTCCTAAGAGCTCCAAATGACAACTGGCTTGAATTTTTGGAAATATGATGCTCCCCTCTCAAAACCCATTTCCTTAGATTTCTTAGACAGGGCTCAGATTTTGAGAAAAATGAGAAAAAGGGGTTACAAAAAAACATTATGCCCTTCTTTTTGACAGGCACTGCGTTTTTGGGGACACCTTGGGAGAATCAGGTTTTGAAGGCCTTCCCATGGGTTATTTTAAAAAATTCAAGCTGCTCAATTTTTACTTCAAGAAGGCACCTAAAAGTGGCTTCAAACTTGGCACTATGCTTCTGGAATTTTTCTGAGATTTTAATTAAAAATTCCACTGTGTAATTTCTCAGATTTTCTTGTTTGACTTGGTCAAAGGTAAATTTATGATGTAACTTCAGTAGTTCAAAGTATAGATGATGTAATCATGAATAAATTAGCATTATAGGTTGTTTTTATGTTTAATTAGGCCTCATAAATGAAGCAAAACTCAAATCAAAATCTAAGAGAAAAGTTTGTTTTTTACCTTCTCACTCTCACTTGTTGGTTGAGAGATTCTTGGAAACTGTTCCACCACTTAGGGATTTGACTCCTGAAGGTGGGGAAACTATTTGTTTGAGTCTATATGTATTATTTCTCGTTCAGAGAGAAGGGTTGGACTTCAGAGGAGAGAATTTGTATCTAATGCTTCCCCAACTAATTACAGTAGTAGTTACAACTATTTTTTAGGAATTCATGTGCAGTGAGTTTGTGATGTTGTTTTCTTTCTATGTTAGTTTTTTTCTTTCTTAACATGTTTTGTTTCCCTCATTGATTTTCCTTACAATTGTATAGGCATAATTCTTTATATTTAAAGCTTTTTTTATGTGGAAAATAATTTCTATGTATTTCTTCTTCTAGATTAATGAATTCATGGTACACATGCTCATTATGACCTTCTAAGATTTTCAAACCCTACACTACATTGACCAAAATATCAGATTCATCACAAGACATTGCTATCTTGCTCCTCTTTATTCCTGCTACTGCAACCCTTTGAGGCCTTGACCTAGTTGCTTTTTCTCATCCCTGGTCTAACAATCCAAAACCCTAAATTTTCAAAAACTCATCTAAAACTATTATATCTAGCATAAAATTCGTTTTTCTTCCAGTCATTGACTGTGAAATCCTTATAGAGATACCTCTATGGTTTAAGAGGGCTAGCTTCTGAATTGAAAGTGGCTTGAAGTTATCTCTTCTGATCTCCTCCTCAGCCTGGGACATTGTAGATGATAACATTTTGGCGCCATTATCGGGGAATGGAAGATATATCTTCCCTGGGAAAGAACGACAAAGATCATATCTGATTGCTGATGGTGAACAATGATCAGACACAAGAAAGGCTGTGCATATTTTCACCTGGTGACTCCAGTGTCGAATAATCCAAAGGTTTAGAATTTCATGGCTACTCCATTGTTCAAAAACCGATAGTTTGAAGAACTTCTTGGTGACTTAACTATTGTCAAAATGGATTCAACTGCTCAAAGGTATGTTCCTATGAATCAAGCTCATATTCCTGGTTTTCTGAATCGTATTCCTTGTATAGATTGGTAAACAGGGTTGCCAAAGATTAAAGGTCAGGATGGAGAAGATGCTAGTTCGCATTGGGTCAAATTTCATTTTCATATTCACAGATTAAAGACTAAATTCCCTGAAGATTGTCTGATGAAGATCTTCATGGCTACCTTGGAGGAAATAGCGAGGAAATGGTATGAGAGTCTACCATCTGCTAGTTTATATTCTCTAAAGGCTTTTCATTAAATTTTCTTTCAACATTATCAAAGTTGCAATTTTTCCTTATCAATGATGGATAGATGTTGTGAGATTTTTGAAAATTTCATTAAATTTCTTCAAAATTCGTATGGGGATGAAGAATGTACGGAAGAAGATATATTAGAATCCCTTTATGATTTTTCCTCCCAACAAGAATTAAGAACTTCCTCCTTGGATGAAGCAGATTGGGATCAAAATAGAGAAAGGCTTATTCCTGATCTTGAAAATGAAAATCACCAAGCTAATGTTGATTTCTATAAAAATTAGTGTTCTCCTCTGTCTGAATATGAAATAGATCAGCTCTTGAAAAACCATGTTACAACCCAAGTTAAGGTAGGTTTGTAGTACTCACACAATCAAGAATGTGTAAGAGAAATTTATTCCATTCTTGAAAATGAAAATATGGGTTTAAATGATGACATTTATGAGATTGATGAAACAATACAAGAAGTTGTTGTGAGTAAGCTAATTTGTGATGTATATTTCCTGCAAGGAGATAAGCTAACAGGAACTGTTTTCTTTCATGAAGAGGATAGGGTTGACATGTTTAATAATCTCAAAGAATATTTTCTATTCAAGGATGATTTAGACGATGAATTGGAAGAGTATGAGTGTCAGATAGATAGTATTCCAGAGATATAATTAGAGTTGCTCATGCTTGAAGAAATTACAGCCAACACTCAGGTAGCAGAAAGTCATACTTCCCTATGCCTTCCTATGGATCTACAACCAAGTTTTCATTCATATCAAAATGAAAGGAGTACTTGTATTTTTGTTGGATTTCAAGAGAAGGTAATATTTCATAATTTTAAGGATCGTTACACTGATTTTTTGCAGCCATCTGGGAAGATGAATTTTCTTGTATTTATGGATCATGAGCACATGTTCGGTGGACACTTGGAGTGGTCAATCTTTTGTTTTTCTGCCTGCTCGAGGAAAGTGTGAGCAAGATTCCAGTAAGTAGCCACTTATTGGATTGGTTACACTGGAAGGATCATTACAAATGATTGTATATACATCTTCAACAGGTAGGCAATTATCATCAGGATTTGAAGCCCGAGGTGAAGGCCCTAAGATCTGATGGTCTGCTTCCATAATTAAGTTCACTCAGTGTGTTTTTTATAGTAAAGTTGGTTAGTCAGTCAGTTTTGAGTTTTGAGTTTGGTATTTGTAGTTTTACTCCATGACTAATGAAGAAGGCTACCTGGTCTACGGTGTTCGTGACACCTCCAAGGAGATGCCATCCCCAGCTAGAGCCAATGTTAGTGTTAGTCATTTCAGCTTGTCACTAGTGATCAAATATGCTCTTACAAGGTGTTGTTAGGGTGTCAAGTCAAATTTTTGTCATTTCAGTGAATCTTCAAATAAAAATTTGGTCGCTGGCTATTGTGTCTAGGTCACTACTGCTCCCTTCACTTACTCATGGTCTTCATCACTCGTCATGGTCATTGTCTTCTTCGAGGTATCATATCTTCATTTAAATGTCTTGGGTTATGAAATGGCTAAATTCCTCATTCTAGGTCATGGGCTAGGGTTTCACTCCATGTGTCATCATGATACCATATGTCAAAACCAAAACATGTCCATCATGTGGTTCAGTGGGTAAAGAGAATTAACAACTTAGGGAAAGAAAAATAAAGGTAAAGGTAGTATTTTATTTCAAATAAGAGAATGATGCAGTACACTACCTCATCTCATCATTTCTCATAGGGACATTTTTGCTCCAAAATATGTTTCTGACCAAACAGAGAAGAATTTTACAAAAGTGAAAGAGGTTTTTGTCAATTATAGTCCAAGGAACAAAAAAATCCTTCGGTTTATGCACAAGTATTATGATTTGAGAGAAATGCCCAAACTACACTTGTAATGGGAGAGTTGTTACACTTATGGATAGCTTGACTTCAAGACAACTTTTGAGGGATTTGGAGCAGGTGTTGGTAGTGATTAAGGATTCTATTATGTAGAAGACATCATAATATTTCCAACCATACCACTTGCAGCCTAAAACTCCTCCAGGAAGGCAGTTAAAAGTGCTCTGCAAGTTGGCGTTGCGCTTTTGTCAGAAGCATGTTGTGTTTTTGGAGCGACGTTGGGAAAACTCATTTTCTCAGCCTTGTAGAGGCCATTTTACATGCTTAAATACTCTATGGACAACTAGACATCCTAAGGTTTCTAATGGTACCTTCATGTCGTGATTTGGATTAGGGGAAGGCATCCATAATTTCTCTTCAAGTTGGCATTGCGATTTTGTCAGAGACACCCTGCGTTTTTGGAGCGAGCTTGGGAAAATCAAATTTTCTCCCTATTGGAGTGTCCAAATTACATTCTTGAGGAGTCCATCTTGTAGAAAACTTCAAGAGATTTCCAAAGAGCTATCAATTTCACAATTTGGAGTAGTTTTAGGCCTCCAAAATTGCGTTGGAAGAAGGTGTTGCGTTTTTGGAGGAGGCGTTGCACGTAGAAGCACTGCACCGCGCACCAGTGAACTGCATTGCGCACGGAACATAGTCTCCCAAAAATCATCAAAAATCACTCAAATCAAAACTTTAAGCCTACATTCTAGTTTCTTCATCCTCTAAGCTTCATAAAAATTAAGTACACTCATTTTCATTCTCTCTGTTCCTTTGGCAAAACAAATAAAATGATTGTGAGTTTAGTCCTCTAGGGTTTTCTATGAGTTTCATGTTTTGAGCTTGCAAATGATCAATTGGAGCTTTGAAACCCTAAAATAACTATCCCTATACCTCTATTTTCATGCAACTCATCATCCCCATTCACCAACAAACCATTTCCATTCATTCCACTCACCTCCTTACAAACCCTAACCCTAATCTATCAAATTGGGCAGTTTCCTTAGCTAGGAATGTGTTTCAATTTTCTTGCTCATCTCCCTCATTCATTTCCCTCCATTTAACTTCCTAATGATTCTTAAAACCCCTGTCCATCTCCCAAAATTTCCCTACTCCCATCTCCCTTCCCTCACTTCCTCATTTCACCACTTCAATCACTTTTCATTGTTTTTTCCCTTTCCTATCATCTAGGGTTTGAAAAATGTAAGGTGATTCTTCATCATCAGATTAAAAAAACATCATAAAGGGGGGAGGATTCTGAGGCATGAGCCCACAAATTGCAATGAGATCAATTCTTCACCATTCATAAGACAATGCTTTGAAGATGTCAACTGCCTAAGGTTTTGTCAAAGAGTGGGAGAGGTAAGTTTTAATGAGCAGTTCACTGATTTGATTGCCACCAATATGAAAGGAGAAAAAGACACCATTGTAGGGATTGATTTCACATTCTCAGTTGTTTCCATCTCTCTTGCCACAGGGATACCAAATCATGGGGAGTATTGGTTCAAAGGCACGAGTCTAGACCTTGAGCAATACAAAACTTTCTTGAAATCACCCTATAGAGAGGCTCATTCACACATCATTCCATTCAGATAGCTGTTGGAAAAGTATGCACCACTGATTAAGGTTGTAATGAAGTTTTTCACTTGTGAGGGAAGATTTTCTAGATTGTATCAGTACCACATTAGGCTGCTAATGCATTTCACAGCTGTGAAACCTCTTAACCTGTGTAACTACTTGTGTAGAAGTCTCGTCAAAATGTCTGAGAAGGTGCAAATGAAAAACAAAGAGCATTACCCTAGCCTTTTCCATCATAGTTTGAAAAATCTTGTGGTCATCCATCAGTTGGCAGAGAAGACCATATCATGGGATACATTTATTGAAACAGCCTTACAGAGGCATGAGACTACTTCACCAAGCCATCACCAAGACACATTAGCACAACCTATGGAGGTAGGGTCATCAATAAAATTAGAGGAGGTTCCCAAGGCACCTAGACCTGAGGTGACCAAAATATACCAGAGAGGAAAAATACTTGTGTTTACTTCTCAAGTTGATAAAAGGACCAAGCCTTCTACATCAAAACAACAAGGATCACGTTTATAGGTTGAGGAGCTAATTGAGCATGATTTTGACCTATTTGACTTAGAGGCATAAGATTAGCATTCAAACTTGCAACAAGCTATCAAGGAGAAGGATTCCCAGATGAGAGAGCTCATGGACAATTTCACAAGGGCCAGATTTATCATTTCTTTCCTTGAGCAAGAAAACAATCAACTCAAAGCCAAACAACTAATAATGGAAAAAGAGCAATCCAAGTTGTTGAAGCAAGAGGTCAAAGGTAAATCAGTGTTAGAGCATGATGAAAAGGAAAGGCAGGGTGGAAAGAAGAAGCCTATGACAAAGGGTCTCAAAGGAGCATTGCAGAAGGAAAAAGACCAAAACCTACTAGATGAGGACTTGGATATGCTATGGAAATCAATGAAGACATAGAATATTGGCTAGGCAAAGTCAATGTCCATCTAGAGAATCTTCTTGAAAAGGATAACAGGGAAAACCATATGTTGAGGCACATGGCCCACCACTACCAAACCAGAAACAAGATTTGCAACATCAAGGTCAAGAAAATGTAAAACAAGCTGAAGGAAACCCATAAAGGCAAAGATTAGAGGGACAACTTAAAGATGCTTGCTGAAGCATCCATGAGAGCATAATATGCCTCATTTGGCACTTCTGGACCAATTTTGGGAGTTTTCTGAACATTTTTGGTTTTTGGTGAAATTTGGTGCAAAATTAAGAAAATAGACTAGTTACAGAAACATAACGCCTTGGCGCTGTGCTTTTTCCTAAGAGCTCCAAATGACAAGTGGCTTGCATTTTTGGAAATATGATTCCCTCCTCTCAAAACAATTTTCCTCATATTTCTCTGACAAGGCTCAGATTTTGAGAAAAATGAGAAGAAGGGGTCAAAAATCAACATTATGCCCCTCTTTTTGACAGGTGCCGCGTTTTTGGAGAGACCTTGGGAGAATCAGGATTTGAAGGCCTTCCCAAGGGTCATTTAAAAAAATTCAAGATGTTCTGGAAACTAGATATACGAGGCTAGTTTATCATTCTTTTATATTTCAATTTTTACTTCAGGAAGGCACCTAAAAGTGGCCTCAAACTTGGCACTACGCTTCTGGAATTTTTCTGAGATTTTAATTAAAAATTCCACTGTGTAATTTCTCAGATTTTCTAGTTTGACTTGGTCAAAGGTAAATTTATGATGTAACTTTAGTAGTTCAAAGTCTAGATGATGTAATAATGAATAAATTAGTATTATAGGTTGTTTTTATGTTTAATTAGGCCTCATAAATGAAGCAAAACTCAAATCAAAGTCTAAGAGAAGAGTTTGTTTTTTACCTTCTCACTCTCACTTGTTGGGTTGAGAGATTCTTGGAAACTATTCCACCACTTAGGGATTTGACCCCTAAAGGTGGGGAAGTTATTTGTTTGAGTCTATATGTATCATTTTTCATTCAGAGAGAAGGGTTGGACTTCAGAGGAGAGAATTTGTATCTAATGCTTTCGCTCAGCTAATCACAGGAGCAGTTACAACTATTTTTCAGGAATTCATGTGCAGTGAGTTTGTGATGTTTTTTTCTTTCTATGTCAGTTTCTTATGAATGAATCCATCTTTCTTAACATGTTTTGTTTCCCTCACTGATTTTCCTTACAGTTATATAGGCAGAATTCTTTATATTTAAAGCTTTGTTTATGTGGAAAATAATTTCTATTTATTTCTTCTTCTATATTAATGAATTCACGGTACACATGCTCATTATGACCTTCTAAGCTTTTCAGACCCTACACTACATTGACCAAATGCTCAGAATCATCACAGACACTACTATCTTGCTCCTCCTTATGCCTGCTACTGCAACCCTTTGAGGCCTTGACCTAGTTGTTTTTTCTCATCCCTGGTCTAACAATCCAAAAACCTTAAATTTTCAAAAACTCATCTAAAACTATTATATCTAGCCTAAAATTCGTTTTTCTTCCAGTCATTGATTGTGAACTCCTTAGAGAGATACCTCTATAGTTTAGGAGGGCTAGTTGCTGAATTGCAAGTGGTTTGAAGTTACCTCTTTCGATCTCCTGCTCAGCCTAGGACATTGTAAAGGATAACAGAACTCACCACTGAGTTGTTTGCTGGTCTTGGGACCACTTCCCAAACATTGTTTCTGATAATGCAGTTGCACTCCTCTATCGTGGCATCAACCCATATTGGTTGCTGCACTTCTTCCTCGAATGAGGGTGGCTCAATGTATACACTCTCGCTCATCAGATCCATCTAACTAGTGTACCAATATGGTGACCTCCTCTGCCTGCGTTGTGATGTAGGTGCTCCCATATTCTCTCTAGCATCATGAACCAATCTCTCAGCTTATATGGTGCACTTCCTTCCATCTATGGAAGTCTCTACATGAGCGGGTGCTTCCACTCTCTACTCCTCATCATGTGGCTACTCCACATCATCTCGGGGTTCTTCCTTTGGAACTAAAATCTCGTCATCTGCATGTAACTGAATCTCCCTCTCAAGGGAACATCTCATGGCCTTCTCTTCATTGAACTTCACATCTCTCTGAACAACTGTCATCCTGTGAGATGGAAGGTACACCCGATAGTTGTGAGGTTTATCAGTGTACCCTACAAATATGGCCAACTCAGCTGCTAGCTCTAGGTTTTTCCTTGCATCCTTGGTAACATGACAGTAAAATTATGAACCAAAGATCCCGAAGTGTGCCACATCTAGTTTCTTACTTGAAAAAGCTTCTTTTGGTGTACTCATCCTAAGAATCCGATGAGGACACATGTTCTGCACATATACAATTGTGTTGCATGCTTCAGCGCACACGTGCAACAATAGGCCTTGATCATGTAGCATTGCACTTGTAGCTCCCACAATGCTTATGTTCTTCCTTTTAGCCACTTATGTGGTGCTATTAACTCCCGTCGAATTCCTTATTATGCATATAAGTTCTTGAATTAATTCAACACATATTCTCCACCATTATCGCTCTTGAGGGCCTTCACTTTCTTGCCAATGTCTTTCTCAACAAGTGCTTTAAATTCACAAAATTTAGAGAAATTATGATCTTTCTTCTGAATGAAGAAAATCCAACACTTACGTGATAAATCATCTACAAATATTAAATAATACCTATGCTTGGCCGTGGAGGCTATCGAGAATGGTCCACACACATCTGAGTGAACTCTTTCAAGGATCACTTGCGCTTGACTATCCTTATCATGAAATATGTCTTTGGTGTACTTCCCCAACATACACCCTTTGCATGTATCTCTCTTCTCTAGTCCACCCTTCCGAAGTCCTATAGAAATTTGCTGCATGATCTTTAAAGCTCCATGGTGAAGATAACCCAATATTCTATGCCATAATTCACTGATGTCTCAGATCTGCACCTTCTCTAATTTTGTGCTTAAAGGAGCACAATATTCTAATTATAATTTGTAGAGGTTCTTCACTCGAACCTCGATCTAATTCACTTGTGCAGTGGCTATGTGATGAAGAAAATCCTTTCCTTAGCTAAATATCACATCGTAGCCGTGGTCTTCCAACATAGAAACTGAAACTAAATTCTTCTTTAGACCCAGAACATACATGACATCTTTTAATGTGATAGGAGAACTAGACTCCCTCTGAAAAGTAACCGTATCATATGGAATGAGGCTCCATTATCTAGATACCACACACTACCCATCATCGATGTCACCATGCAATCAATGAGCGTGAAATCCAACTTGAATTGTGAAGTAAGAGCTTCACCTACCGCTCCTCCTAAGGGCTTCTTACTGACCTTCTTGTGCAGAAACTTCATGGCATAGTGTCTTATCTCATGCTAATGAAAACATTTAATCTCCAACAAGTCCTTCTTGTTTCTGCCCTGACTGGAATATCCTTTGGATTTGAATTTCTTTCCTTTCCCTTTCCTTGCCTTTCCAACTAAGGCACAATTCTCCTCATCATCATTCTTGGATGAGGTTCCATCTCTGGTGCTCCACCTTATCTCTTCTTGCACCAAGTTAGACCATAAAGACTCCCACTTTGGTAGATGCTCCCTCCCATTTACCGAATCCTAGTAGCTGTGTCAGCTCTTGGGAAGACCTAGAAGTGCTAGGCTGAACAAATCATCTTCAAAAACTGTAATACCAATGCTCCCAATTTCACCCTGACATTGGGTGAACCTGCTCAAGTATTGTGGTGTTGTGTCACCCTTCTCCATCTTGATCTTCTGAAGCTTGTCCTTCAGTGCCAACTTCTTGTGGTCACTGTTGTTCTGAAACAAGTCGATCAAGGTTTCCACATTGCATAAGGTGTATCCTTCCCTTGGAGGTTTGCGACAATATGATCTTGAACTCCTTCTAGTATGACCCTTCTCGCCTTTGCAACACATTTATTCCACTCTGCCAGATCTTGAGCATCTATTGTTGGAGGCTTAGGAACATCTTTGTCTATGAATTACTTCAGCCCTTTGTCTTCCAACACTACCTCCATCTTGTCCTTCTAAGCAATATAGTTCAAACTACCCTCAAGGGCATACTCGAGTCTTAATTTGTAGAACAACATCCTGTTGGCTCTAAAGAATGATCATGCAAATTCGATTTCACCTGGAGAGACAAACTCATATTCTCCTCTTCTACTATGATTTCAGCTTTGATACCATGTAGAGATTCCTTGTATATTCAAACTTCTAATTGTAATTTACTAAAACAATAGACTTGAATCTACTCTACTCGTTAGTGGAAATAATTAATCGATCGAGAAATCATGAAGCATACAAGAGAAAGAATTCAATCAACACATTACACATGATTTCCTGGGGAAAGCCACAACTGAAAACCCCTGCTATTTGTATATTGCATTGGTTAGAAAACAAGAGAAGATTACAATGCTTTGCTCAAGCCCGAGTAACCTATGTATTATCTTTATCTATCTCACAACTTCCTAGACAAACCTTGGCTAATACTTAACCAATTTTTCGCTTGCCCAAGTCCCTATTTCCTTGTGTTGTTTCCTTGGGAATTATCCCCCTATTAATTAGGGAAATTCCACAATATGAATTGCGCAATCCTCATAGGCCTTCCTCTGACTGCATACACCACCTATATAATTTGGATGATTATACAACTAATATTACACTACCTTTAAACTCCAATCTTAGCTCGGAAACTCTCAGATTTGACATGCATGAGTTATTTATGAGTGAATCATCAGTTAAATTATGGAACACATGAATCAACACCCCAATGTCTGGCCTCCTACTAGCTCCTCCATCATTTGGAACTAGTTTAACTGAGTTAAATTGAATTAATTAATTACAACTCAAAATAAACTCAACCATGGCTCCTATAAAGTAGGAGACACTCTACATGGCTCAAGTTAGACCCTCAATTCAAACTAATTGAGCCAACTAAGTCAAATAAACTTAGTTAACTCGTACAAGTTGTCTTGTGATGTGGAATTACAATTTTATTCCTAATTTAATTAAAGGACAAAATTAAATTAGGATTTTCTTGTTGCATTTTCAACAGGTGAATAGAAGGGAAAATTTACCGAAGTGGGAAAGGTTGTGGTCCGATTTGGTTCAAGAAGAGTTTAAGAGAAATAACTAGGATGGAACTTCATCCAAGGTAGAGGATGAAGAAAGTTTTGCATTGGTTGGAAAGGGAAAGAAGGGAAAAGGGAAGACATATCAAACCAAACCAAAATATAGCCAAGGGGGCAAGAAGAAAGACTTGTCCAAAATCAAATGCTTCAGTTGTCATGAACTCGGGCACTATGCTACGAAGTGTCCAAACAAAAATTCTAGCAAGAAGAACTCAGGAAGAGCAGTAGGTGAAGCTTTGGCTTCACAATTCGAGCTTGGCTTCACCCTTATCACATGCATGGCCAACACAATAATGGGGAGTGTGTGGTACTTGGACTCTGGTGCCTTGTTCCACATTACAGGGTGTAGAAAGTTTTTTAGTGACCTGGAGGAGAAATATATCTAGATGCATATTGAGCTTGGGGACGAATAAAGGTACAATGCTACTAGGATTGACACATTAACCTTTTAGAGGGAGTTGGGATCCCCTCTTCGCCTCAAAGATGTCATGTTTGTGCCGGGCCTAAAGAAGAATCTCATCTCTGTTGTAGTTTTGGAAGATCGTGGTTATGATGTGATCTTCAAGAAAGGGAAATCATTCCTAAGACACATAGCCATTGGATAGGTGAAGCAAATCGGGGTTCATGTGAAGAACCTGTATAAACTTGATGTGGAAGATTGTGCTACATTAAGTAGTAAGGCAGAGAAAGTGCAGAGCCAGAATTTCATATGAACTTTGACACAAGAAATTGGGCCATTTGCATCATGACGCATTTAAAGATTATGAAAAAAATAACCATTGGCCTCCCCAAAGGATCACTTCAGCAACAAGGTGTCTGTAAAGGTTGCACCTTAGGTAAGTATGTAAAATTGACATTCCATGATTGAGACAGAAAAGGGCATGCAGTCTTGGAAATAGTCCACTATGATGTTTATGGACCTTTCTCAACAATCTCCACTACCAAACACAAGAATTTTATTATTTTTATTGATGATTTCTCAAGGAAGTGTTGGATCTTCTTCATGTGGAAGAAGGAAGAGACATTCTCCAAGTTTGTAGAATTCAAGACACTATTTGAGAAAGAAACCAACAAGAAGGTGAAGGCTTTTAGGAGCGACAACGGAGGTGAGTATGTTTTGAATGATTTCAAGTATTTATATGCAAAAGAAGGCATTCAAAGAGAGCTAACATCACCCCACAACCCACAATAGAATGGGATAGCTGAGAGAAAGAACTAGAGAATTGTTGGAGTTGTGAGAACTATGCTATATGACCATGGCTCGCCACTGCATTTATGGGCAGAGGCATGTAACATAAAAATCTACTTGTAGAATTAGAGTCCTCATTAGATTCTTGGCATGATTACAACAGAGAATCCTTTCTTGGGGAAAAAGTTAGATGTGTCTCACTTCAGGATTTTTAGAGCCTCTGTTTACTGCCATGTATCCAAAGATTCGAGGAAGAAGCTTGAGTTGACAACAAAGTTGGGAATTTTCATGGGTTACACTGAAGCTCCACATAATTACTGTGTGTACTTACCATCCCTCAAAATGATAATTGTGTGAAGGTATGTAAAGTTTGATGATGAGAAAGCAATGTAGTGCTCTCTTGAGAGGGAGCTTCATATCCCACCAGAAGAGGATCTTTTAGCTCCAAAGCAGGACCCTTAGGAAGTTGTGGAGCAACCACAAATTTGTGATGGTTTTGCTCCACAACTTCCACTCAAGTAGAACCAACCATAGAAGGTAGGAAAAGAACCAGGGAAGTTGATAGATTGGTGCAGGATGCGAGGGAGAATGTGGAAGCTCCTTTAAATTTGCGTAGGCAAAGGAGGTCACCTGAGAGGTAAATTGGCTGCATGGCTCTAATCACTGAGCTTGAAGAGAATGAGCCATCCTCTTTCGAGGAAGCATTAGAGAAACCTGTTTGGGTTGATGCCATGGTGGAAGAATGTGAATCCATCATGAAGAACAATGTTTGGGAAGTGGTCCCAAGACCAATAGATAAATTAGTTGGGGGTTCAAGATGGATCTTCAAGGTTAAGCATGGAGAAGATAGAAGCATAGAGAAGTATAAGGCCATATTTGTTGCCAAATGATTCTCTCAAGTTGAGGGAATTGACTATGAGGAAACATTTTATCCTATAGCAAGGTATTCATCCATTATATCAATTCTTGCATTGGTTGCGAAGATGGGTGGAAGATCCACTAGATGGATGTAAAACAAGATTTATCAATGGTGTTATTGAGGAGGAGGTGTATATCAAGCAACAAAAAGTTTTGAGCCATTTTATCGAGAGTCTCATGTGTGTAGAATCAAGTGAGCATTGTACAGTCTCAAACAAGCACCCCGTGCTTGGTACACCAGGATTGATAATTATCTCACTAGTTTGGGCTTCACCAAAAGTGAAGCAGATGCAAACCTCTATCATATCTTGGTAGAAAGTAAATTTCCTATCATTGTGTTATATGTTGTTGATTTAATGTTAAAATGTGATGAGAAACTAATCCACTCTTGCAAGGGGATTTGAAATGAAGGACATCGGTCTCATGCACTACTTCTTCAGGTTGGAAGTATGGAAAAGCAATGGGTAGTTGTTTGTGTCTCAAGGCAAGTATGCCAATGAGATTCTGCAAAGATTTCACATGGAGAGTTATAAAACCATAGAGACACCTCTAGCGACCAACTAGAGCAAGGAGGATGCCACTTCAGGTGAAGTGGTGGACGCTACCATTTACTGGTAGGTAGTGCGTTCACTAATCTATCTTATTGAATTGAGGCTTCTATGATCCATATCAGGTTTACGAGAGATTTTTCATCGTAAATCACAAGATCTATCATTTGTCGACGCGTTTCAGACCAACTAGTGTGGTTCATCGTCAGGACAAGTTGAAGAATCAAATCCAACTTCGCATGCTAAATAGCTTGAGCAGAGCCTCCAATGGCTAAATAGACCAACGACTAAATTTGACTAGAGACCAGGGTCAAAAACCAGTTATTAATAATTAAAAGGAAGTTAATTAAAATAAGGGACCTTACCTCTAAATAAATAAATTATATGTATAAAATAATTTAATTTAATTGGATGTTAATTTAATAGTTAGTTAAAGGATATCAATATAAATATTATAATAAAGCGCATAACTAACTATTTATAGAGTTATAACTAACTAATAAGATATATATAAAATTTATGGTATATATAAAGAATTATAAAATAGGTTGTTAAGTTTATATATACTATAATATATATAATAATTATATTAAGTTAAAAAAATATAACAAATTAATAAATATATATATATATATAATATATTATATAATATATATATATTTATATTATATCAAGTACTAAAATATATATTATCTCTCTCTCTCCTCTTCTCTCTACTCTCTCTTCTCTCTCTATATATATAATATAATGATGTAATAAAGTTAAAGGAAAAGAAAAAAGGACAATAACATATTAGATAAGAAATAACTATTGGAGTTCATTAAAAAGAAAAAAGAAAAAAAGAAGAAGTAGAATAAAATAAACATATTAATTCCAGGATATAAAATTAAATTGTAAAAATGAATACAGTCTGCCTATAGAAATCAAAATTTATATCTATATATATATATATATATATATAAAATAAATAAATTAAGCTAGATATAAGGGCAGTGTCTTCATGCCAAGTTTTTCGAAAGAAAACGCATACAGAGCAGTATCTTCATGCCAGTTCCCACCATTTCCCTGCTCAGAAGATGGGGGTTCTCAATACCCTTGCTACTCAGTCCCTAAAGATCTCTAATGAAAAGAGTTTTGAGAAAGAAAAATCCCTTCTCCTTGATGTCTTTGTTGAGAATGGTTATAGTAGATACATGAGACAGAAGGCTTTCCTAAAAGCTGTCAAGAATTCTCTTGCTAAAAGGGAACCGAAGGAGCAGATTCAAAGTGTCCATCTTCCATTTGTTCAAGGGACCACTAATAAGATTGCAAGGATTCTCAAGATGCATAGTGTCCCTGTAACCTTTAGGCCCCTTAACACCATTCGTATGTCCCTCAGATCAGCAAAGGATCCTATCGACCCTAAAGATATGAAAGGGGTATATATTATCCCTTGTTCCTGTGGGACCCCATATATTGGTGAGACGGGTCGCTCCATCAATCAAAGGATTAGTGAACACACAACTTACCTTAAGCATAGGAGATCAAAGTCTTCCGCTTTAGTTGAGCATGCGGAAAAAACCAATCATCATGTTTGTATTGAGGAGGCTAGTGTCATTGCTAGAGTTTCACAGTTCCATCATCGGAAATTTAGGGAAGCTCTTGAGATTGAAAAGAGGTCGAGCAATCTCAATAGAGAGGATGGCTGGAAAATTAGTAGGTGTTGGGTCCCAGCTCTCTTTTCCTAGTCGCTTTCTTCCGTTCCACCCCTCCCTCTCCCTCGTTTCTTGTCTCATCTTTTTTGATCTGTTAAATGATTTTAATAATTAGTTAATATTTATATTTTTTATCTGATTAGTTAAAATATTTTATTCTGTCCCCCTTTGGTTTTTTTTTAAGTATTAATGCCCTTGATATCTAGTTATTATTTATTTTTTATTAACTCAATAGTTATTTTTTATAATACGTATATATACTTTAACTTAAATAATATATTATATTATATATATATTATATATATATAATATATATAAACTAATATATATTATATATAATTCATATTTTTATTTTACTTATTTATTTTTTAATCTAACAAACTTATTTTATATTCTTATACTATAACATATAATTACAAACACATATATCTATAATTAGTAAGTTATAACTCCACAAACTGTTTTATAACTCTATAAACAGTTAAGTTATACGCTTTATTATAATATTTATATTGATATCCTTTAACTAGCTATTAAATTAACATCCAATTAAATTAAGTTATTTTATACATATAATTTATTTATTTAGAGGTAAGGTCCCTTATTTTAATTAACTTCCTTTTAATTATTAATAACTGGTTTTTTGACCCCGGTCTCTAGTCAAATTTAGCCTTTGGAGGCTCTGCTCAAGCTATTTAACATGCCAAGCTGGATGTGATTCTTCAACTTGTCCTGACGATGAACCACACTGGTTGGTTCAAAATGCGTCGACAAATGATAGATCTTGTGATTTATGTCGAAAAATCTCTTGTAAACTAATGTATCTTGTCAACACATGAGTAGATATATCCTATGTAATCAACTAGCTGAGCCAAGCTATGGTTAGTCCAACCAAATTGTATTGGAAGGCAATAGAGCATGTTTTATGGTACTTTAGAGACACTACCAGTATGGATTATAGTACATACGGATAGAGGGAGTGAAGTTGTGTGGATTCACAGATGCATATTGGGCAGGGTGTCCATCTGGCTGAAATAGTACATTAGGTAAAATTTTGGGTGTTGGGTCCATAATAGTTTCTTGCAGGAAGCGAAGATCTGTGGCACTCAGCTATGCAGAAGAAAAATACACAGCTGCAAGTCAAGCAACATGTGAGGTGACTTGGATGAGAAAGATACATGTGGGACTGTTTGGTAAGATGATGGATCCAACTATGATAATCAAAGCTGCATTAAGCTCTCTCAGAATATAGTATTTCACGACCAATCCAAGCATACATATATCTAGTATCAACATTTACGGGACTATGTGCAGAGTCAGATAGAGTTGCTACAATGCATTCCAACAAAGGAATAATATGTTGACGTCTTGACAAAGGATTTGTCAAGAGGGAAGTTCGTATTCCATATGTGTAGGATAGGGGTGGTTGATAATCCCTTTCTTGCCAAGAGTGAGTGTTGAAAAATGCAACAAGAAAGTCTCAATTTGATTTTTCTTTAGTCAAATTGAGAAAATTCAAATTTCCATATCAACAGACAACTTGGAGGTAGTTAACTTGTGTGACATGGCTCTTTTCACTCAGTTAACTCAGTAAATTCAAGTTAAAGGGCTTGGAGTTCAATTAAGCATGTGCGATTTCTAATTTGTAGCAATCAAGGTCAGTTATTTCAAGTTGTTTTCAGTTAAACTAGTTCTAACAGTTGGAGGAACTAGTGGAAGGTCAGTTGTGCAGTGGACATCAGTATAACTTAGTGATAATCTAGTTAACTAATTAATCAACCCAAAATAGCTAATGAATGCAAAGAATTTGAGTTCCCTAGTTTTTGTGGTGATTCCAAGGTAGTGCAACATCAGTTGTAGACTAGTATTGAGTGTATAGGTGTTGCATGCAGTGAGATGATAAACCTTGGGAATTGTGCAATCAATTGGAGGAAATTTCCTAAATAATAGGGTCCTAATTCCTCAGGAAGTGCGCAAGGAAATAGGGCCTCAAGCGGAGGCATAAATTGACTAAGTTTGGGTCAGATCTTATCATTAAGCAAATAGATAGGTTTTTTACTTGTGGGTTGAGCTCAAAGCGAGCTAGCCATTGTAATACAATCTCTATTCATTCAATTAATGCAAGCATGCTTAAGCGGTTTTTAGCAGTTTCTTTCCCCTAGAAAAATATTGTGCATGTATGTTATTTCTTGTTGCATGTCTAAGATTGTTGTTCTAAATTGTGAATTAATTTCAACAGATCAATAGAGTAGAATTTGTGTCTCTTGATTTAGATTAAAATTTCTTGAGCAATTGCAATTCAACATCATATTTCTACAGAAATGACATAGAAGAACTCCAGTAAGCATTGTCACCCCATTACAACCAGGTAGATACGATTGTTCTCTCCAAAGTCTCATGGATTTAATAATAATAAGATTAGAATGAGTATGATTAAAATACAGTGGCATACATTGACATGATACCTGGATGAAAAATATCACACTTCCAATGCAGACAACTTTGACTAACGAAAAATACTTTGAATTCCCGAAGTCGTACAACATCCAGGGATTGAATAGTTTTATCTTAACTGATGGAGAATTATAATCGCTTCCAATTCAAATGCAACAACTCAAAACCCTCACATCTCTCCTTAATAATGTACAGACAAACCTTGGTTCTCTTCTTCAACTAAACAAGTTGTTACTCACTATCCATGGCACGCCAAAACAATGAGTGCACAAGAAGGCCACTAATTCCTTGATATGGTTCATTCTAATGAGAGCACAAGTGGCTCATTTTATTCGACAGAGAAGATTAACCTACACTCTGATATTCCTCGAGCCAACGCTTTGATACCACTGGTAAACACACAAGTTGGAAACCAATTCAACTATATTATTAATGATGTTGTCTAAGAATGATGTATATAGAGTACATATAGATACATAATGAAATTGTTGATTCAATTTCCAGGTCTTCTTGGACTCTAATAGCTAATCACCATTAGACACACTAACCCAAACTACAATCCCGAGGATTAGGTGTCTAACATCGCCAAATCTCTTTCTAATGGTTTTAATCGAGGAAATTTTCCAGTGAGGTCCTCAACAGTGGATCTACGATCTTGTGCACAGGGAGATTTTTATTTTCGGAATTATCAAATCCCTACACATGATATCTCAGGTATTGATCAAGATTCAATATTAGAAACATGTAAAAGTTTGTTTTGGCTCAAATTTTCCAGTCTCTCAATGTAAACCAGCATATTATCCTTGTATACTCCATAATAACCATGTGGGTAGTAGCATAAAACTTTATCCAACTCTTTGTAATCAAATTCCTACTCAAAATAATTAGTACTGTAATCCTTTATCCACTGTAGCATTTCTACCTACATGTGAAATGCCAAATTTCCTAGCTTTCAAAAATCTTAACATCATATGAGTTATCACACGTGGGAGGCAATAAATCTTGGTAGGAAAGTGCTTCTCTAAAAGCATTGACAACTTTCTCCTCCTCAGAATCTCATACATCTTCAATTGAAACATAAATAACCCTCCCTTTCTTCCTTAAGGAATGCTTACACTTTTTTGGTGGTTCTCCTTTGTTCAGCTTGGATCAAGGAAGCTTCAATATACAATTGGGAATGCTAGTGATCTCACTGCATTGTTTCTTCTTTCTATTTATGTCTTTCCTATCAACATTATCCAACATAAAACCAATTGTTGTAACATTTTTGCGTCGAGATGACTATTAGATGGAGCCCTTCCAAAACTATAAGAAGGAAATGAGAAAATCCAATTAAAATTCAAACGAGGAGAAATTGGTAGGCATTACAATAGATATAGAAAAGTTTAAAAAAATTAAAGTATGCCAATTTAAGCTACAACAGGTTACCCACTTTTTAATGGGTAACATGACCTTCATACTCAATTTGATCACTTTTCTTGAGGTTATTTCATTATTTTAGTGTTTGTAGGCACTGGTCATCCTAATATTTTTGGTAAAACTTGTGTAGTTTGGGATACCCCTGTGGCATTCTAGGAGTTGAGAGAGAGAGCTATTCAAACGAGGAGAAATTGGTAGGCATTACAACAGATATAGAAAAGTTAAAAAAAATTAAAGTATGCCGATTTAGGCTACAATAGGTTACATGACCTTCATACTCAATTTGATCACTTTTCTTGAGGTGAGAGAGAGAGAAAGAGAGAGAGAGAGAAAGTGCTCAAGTTTCCTTGTCCTCAACATCTAGGTCAAAATTTTCATTCCACTCAGGAAAGAGAGAGAGAGAGAGAGAGAGAGAGAGAGCAAGTGCTCAAGTTTCCTTGTCCTCAACATCTAGGTAAAAATTTTCATTCCACTCAGGATTGAGAGAGAGAGAGAGAGAGAGAGAGAGAAAACCTCTAATACAAGTGCTCAAGTTTCCTTGTCCTCAACATCTAGGTCAAAATTTTCATTCCACTCAGGATTAAGATTGTTTTCAACCACTTCTGTTTTCACTTAAAAGATAACCCAAGCATATAAAATAACATATGGATCAGATTTACCAATCATCTCCATGTTTTTCAATGAATTTGCTCTTACTACTGTAACTTTAAGTCAACCTTGTGGTCGAATCTCAAGTTCACTGCACAGTTCTAAAAACAAGAGATCCAAATATTTTATAAGTGCATTAGCAGATCTCCAATATATGGAAACTATATGCAACTATCACATCCTCTGATTTCAATGCATAAAGAGTGCCCACGTTCTAGCAATTGTCAACAATATTGGACACATTAATATATTTGATACTTCATAGTGAGATAATTCTAAATAGAAACACATCCTAGTAATCATTGTGTATTATAATATGGGATTTCATAAGAATTGTGTTGTATCTCACCTTGCAATCAAATATAATTTTCAATTTAAGGTGTTTAAGATTCGATACTATGCCCAAATAAAATATTTCTTATCTCTGGAAAAAAACTCTTAATTCCTATCCTTTCAACAACATTATGGATATTGTTTTCACCTTTTAGCGAGAACACCTTACAAGTTACATTGAGAGTGTTACCCCGAGCACATAAATTTTGATTCTTACCCTCTCAACATTATACAAAATGTTGTTGAAAATTATAGAGTGCTACACACAAGTTAGCTCATAGGTTACATTTTCTATTGCAATTTGGGAAAATTTCAAATTAGTTAGCATATAATGCCTTCAATACATGATGAAAGTAAAGTGCGAGGAATATGAATACCTGATGATCTATTTGATTATAAATCTTGTGAAAAAATTTGTAGCATCATTTTTTTAAAAACAAAGTGGTTCCTACAAAGTCAACACAAGGAGAGGGGAAAGAGACAAACATACTATTAAAAATACCTTGGTGTGAGGATTTTATATCCTACAGGGATTCTCCCCACAAGTGGTACATCTTGAGTGAACCATCCTTGGAGCTTGGCCTCAAACTTGTTTAAAATCAGTTCAACAAGTGTAGCAAAGATATATCACTTGAAAATAATGCACAAGCACCTTGAAATATATCCTCATTGAATGACTATAATTTTTTACAAGCTAATTAGGAAAGTCATTGTTGTCTAATAGTAAGGGCCTCTATTGTTTCGTCTTTTGTTTAATAGTAAGGACCTCTATATTTTCTTCATGAACTAATGCTTTTTTTGATATACCAAAGATACCTAGACACTACATCATTCCCTTTAAAGACTCTAGGTGAGCTCGAGAATGAAAGAAAACCATTCTAAAAAAATGTACATTAAGTACCTTCTCTCCATCCAGTAGGAGAATGCTGCTTCATTGCAAGAAAGTAGCTTCAAGGAGATATCTTCAAATATCTGATACATAACATACATATGGTGGGTCAAATAAAACCTTCACCTCATAGTTTTTTTTAAAGTGGAATCAACTCTAAAACTTCCCATCAATAGAAACTCTCGTTAAGGCATAAGAGAAAAGTGCACCATGGAAATTGTGTAAAATATCTTGAATGCCAGTGAAGATAATATATCCAAAATAAATCCCACTCAGTACTATCAACAACTTTTTCAAAGTTGATCTTTGGGTAAATCACTCTTTGTCAAGTTCACTTTGCCCACTCAATGCTTTCCAAGATGTAATAACATTGTCTAGTATGAATCGACCCTTAATGAACCCTATTTTTTCATATCATTCAATCCTCGTAGAAATAGACTTAGCCTTGTTGGCTAATGCCTCTATTAACACCTCGAAGGAGACATAGCAAGCTTTTTTGTAGAAACCATTACACCATGTATTCTTGTGATCATGGTTGCATTCACATGCTTTCCCATATGTGGAATTCTTAATGCTTCTCATTACTAGATCATCATCAATCATAAACCATTGTTTCCTATATAAAATTAAAGGGATTCTATTCATGCCATGAGATTTTCACCTGATGATATCCTATAAAGAAATCAATATTTTATTCTTTTTTAAGGGTCATAAGATATATGCCTCCTTATACTTAAGAGGCGAAACACTTGCTACCTTTCACAGTCCCAACTCTGGTCTCTTTAAGATCACATATCCTATAGCCAAAACTCCTACATATTGGGTCTATATATTTGTGGTATCTTATCCATTTTGGTCACTAACCATCTTGGCCCTTGTTACTTGTCATGTCACCAAGGATTAGTAGGCCAAATGTTACAAGTCACAAGGCCAAAGAATGCCACATCAAGAGGCCGCTTGTAGTTGGGTCTGAAAAGTAGAAGAGTTATTGAGTCACAAGTGAAGCGATTTCTCTTGTAGACCAAGTCCACTTCCTTGACAAAGTACAATATTGACTTAAGGAGCCATATTTTTCACATTCCAAGAAGTGATATACATTTATTTTGGTACAAGGTATAATTTGCAACAACCATTCTATTTTAGAAACTCAAACTTTTTATTTCTGTTTTAGATTAGGAATTTCTAGTTTATGATTTTTATATTGTTATATGACAAAGAGCAAGAATTTAGCCTTGGGTTATCGAAAATAAATGCTAAATATTGACAATGAATGATACAATGAATTTTCTTTAGTATTGGATATTCTTACCCACTTATATCAAGTGAAGTGCAAATCTAGACTTTTGCTAGCTATTAGTCAAGAAATCTAAAACAAACATCAAGCTTTTCAGATCCTAACAAGTAAGTAAATCTCTTGGAAACTTGCTCTTTGACTCATATTGATTTTACCTTGTTGAATTATTATTTTAGAACCTAAAATATAAATTTTCAGCCATATTTGAATTTTGATTCAAATCTGAAAATTTCTGAGCACTTTGCCTAACAGGATTTGATATTTGTTCACAAAAATAACAATTTCTAGCTTGTTGGAAATTGTTATTTTCTGTTGCCCCAGGTTTGAAATTGGTCTCATAAGGACTTGAATCTCATCCTCAAACCTCCCACCTCTAGATCTTTGAATTAAGAGTGATTTAACACTCATCAAATGGTCGATTTGAGTGAAATATGTTGCTATCCTTGTTATGTACTACAAATTTTGTAGACTTATTTCACAGGACAATGAAATAATTTGCTTTGTAATCCCCCTAACTAGCAATATAGACTAAAAAATAATACCATTATTGGTTAAAATATTTTCTCTACATCATTTTTAAGTATTTACATGACATATTTAACATCAATTGGTGTAATGTCCTATTAGGTGTTTCTAGCCCCAAAGGGAAAACGACATGTCCCAAGTTAGTCCAACAATTCATAGGTGTGTGTGAAAGTGGTGGCTGCTGAGTGAGAAAGGCTATAGGGCAATGTGCCATATCTAAGTGACCAACTAATGGAGTTCCAACATCTTGAGTGTATAGAAGTAAGGAGCAATTGTGGAGGCATGAGTTACCTCTTCCCATCGCCTGCTTTTTCCACCCCCCCTAGTGCACCTTTTACTTCTTTATGATTTTCTTTCATTTGGGTGTGTTGTCACCCAAATTGTACACATAATGTGACAATGCTCAAGGTAGGGGTTGTTGAGAAATTTAATTAGTACCATTCTTCATAATTGTATTTGAGTCATGATGTAAGGTATTTGTAAAAAAGAAAGAAAATAAAAATTAGTGTAAACATAAAATTATTATTAAGCATGGGTTTCATGCTTTTTCCATTTTCGTTCTAGGTCAAAAGAACCCATTGAGTGCTATAGGGAGTCAAAGTCTGTAACTACCTCCTCCCATATTTACCCACTATCACCGATTTTCCTAGGATAAATAAGAGCTAAGGTTCACTATGATAAGACTCAACCTCCTATATGACCTTAAGGAAATGGAGTCAACAACTTAAGACCTTACTAACTTCCCTTAGGTGGTATAGGACCTCCAGGAGCTACCCAAACCTTTCAGGTTTCCAACCCCTAAGCTAATTTTATTTCTCACTAATCTAGATCCTTAGTCGCTCCCTTGACAAGGCCTCAAAGTGACTGTAAGCCTCTAGTTTCTCCCATAGGCCTGCTTCCCAGTGATTGTGGAAATTTCTAGTCAGTTCTGTGCCAACGACTCTGAATTATGAGCCACTTTTTTAGGGCTAGGACTCAGGCCTCTGCCCAGAACTCAGTGAAACTTCCAAAAATGATAAATAACATAGAAACAATGCTTCTAAACCAAAAACTTGAATAAGGAATTGACCTGACCCATCCCAACTAGGGTAGGCATTCTATTAAACACATGGTAAATATGCAATCTACAGGTCATGAATGCATATATGAACATAGGGATATGAAACTTATATGATTTTTAACAAGAAGGACCAATGCCTTCTCATAATAGCTGCCATAATTCCATTTAGGTCATGCATTCATTAATCAAACATTCATTAATTAAAATGTGATAAGATCCACACTTAAATTTTTCATATAACCATGCTTATAACCATCATATAACAAGATAGATAACAATGATAAAACAAACATTAAAGCCACATAATAAAAATTATAATTACTCATAAAAAATAAGAGGAACTTAGCTCTTATTAACCATATGCAAAATCCAACCTAGTTAGGGACTTCCACGTACCCCCGATCATATATTGGTGAAACCAAATCTTTCTTTCAGCCAATCACCCCTGTGCCATATTCTAGGCATGAGTGTGGGATCTCATGGGATAAACCAATATGTAAACAACCAAGGGAATACAGAGGTTAAACCATTTCCACCCTCACCATACCGTGATCTCACCTAAATCAGTCTCAAGATCACAAAACAAACCGAGCTTAGATGCCTCATAATTCTTGTTGGACACCTAACCCTCTAAGAGTTGGTGTGGAAGTTGAATAGTTAAAGGGAGTCCAAGAGACCACTTTTAATATGAAACCAAGGGTCACTAGACTTGTATAAATGTGTATCGTTGTGAATAGTAATGTATTCAATGCTTATTCTTCATATATTTACTCTTCGACATTATTGTGTCTAACATGGTATCAGAGCGGGTGATCTCTTGCCTTGCTCAAGTGTGAGTCACTTATTTTTGTGGCCTTTCTAAACGTGTTCTCTCCTCCTTAGTGGTTTTTGTTCTTGACCATGGACAAAATTTGCATGTCTATTCTGGATGCTATTGTTGTTAGCGTGTTGGGTCAAAAATTTGCTTCCTCTACCATCCATGTTTCATTAAACCTAATAGTTCCATTTTATTTGCCTTCTTTATGGTTGATACGCCTCAGTCTGAGTATGAGTACACTTCATTATAGCTAGGATTCCCCAACACTCTTTTCTATGCTCTGTAGTGAGCATTTCAACTACCACCTATGCTCAAATTACATCTTGCATTTCAAATACCACTAGTTAGAGCGCAAGACCTAAAATTGTCCCTCTACCTGTGAATTTTTCTTTGCCTCTGTCGCTGTCACATCTCTCATTCCCTGCCATGAATATTTTTATCTCAATAACACCTGCCATTTCACTCTAATGCAAGAACCACTTGTCAATTACCGTGATAAGTCCACTTGAGGCCCAAAGCACTATCATATCTACAAAGCCCAGTCCACCAACAACGAGTTTTTCATCGGTCTTTTCCCAAGCCTCTTTAAAAGGTGTGTTGAGGGCTTGGTAGATAAATTGTCCCTGACTTCATCTATCTCAGTACATCTATATTGATATGTCTAATGGCTTGTTAGTGAATGGAATTATGGCTCCCAATATGACTCACTTTAAAGATATATACGACTGGTAGTTATATAATGACAATGCTTCTTGCTTTGTTCTTTGATGAATTGCATAAACACATTGTGTGACCGGATGCATGCTACATTGATGAATCAACAATAAATTATGGCGTTTATCTATTACATGCTGACGACCTTGCTGTCGAAATAAGTGATTTCCTATGCAGTTATTGTTATGGTGTTGAGCCACTTTAATTGTTAGATTATATTGATTTGTGTCCCAATTTTACATAGCTCAGCAACAAAGAAGAGAATGAGAGTGGAAGAATCTGAGTAGCAGAACAAATGAGGATTTCAATAGGTGATTACATCCTTTTCAAAGAATCCATGGCCCTTAATCGACATTATCTCTTCATGAAGGATCCCACGCTACGTGGGTCGTTGTAGTGAAGGAGAAGCCTCATGTTCCGCCATACAACATGGCGTTAACTGTAACTGTTGCGACCATATATGGTGCATTATTCGGTGTTCGGGCTAGTACAAAGAGGAAGTGATACATTATTTGGAGCATGATGTTGCAACTGGTTTGTGGTGTGCAAAGATCGTGATATATGATGGTGCAGTGGTCATGTTGAAGTCAAGTATACGTATGGCGTGGTGATTGTATTGACCATGATGGAAAGTTGAATGTTGTTATATGCTGTGGAGAGCCTGTAATGGATAAATTGTATACACCTACATTAACTCATTTGGAGGACCGAGCTTGGTGTGGTGTTTTGAAAATTTATTCTTAAAAGGTTGATATATGTATGTGGAAGATTGTGCATGGTTCGTTGGTATATTTTTATGAAGACTATAATTTTGTATGGGTATGTTGGCTCACATATATGATGCATGGTTGGTGTGTGGCTTCTATTTAAATAATTTATATAGTTAAAATAGAGATTTAAATATTGTTATTACACCATTATTTTAAAGACAATTGCAGAACACATCAGATTTTTTTACTATTTTGGGCCCATCTCCACCTCTATCTCTTGGTATTTCTTTTATAAATTGAAGCCATAATAAAAGAAGCTTAAATAACAATGGTGCATTTCTAGTTGAAATCCTTTGAGGTCTTGATTTTTGCTGATACAATGACCAGAATCAATGATTTGTTAGAGCTATTAAGCACATTGATATTGCCTACTATTGAAGACATGGTGAAATTCAAAAAATACACTCTCTTTAACATCCAAACATGTCTGCAAAATGCATAGGAAAAGATTGATTTTTTGCAACTAGAACCTTAGTTCCAGCAAGATGAGCTTCAACAAATTTGTCATTCTAAATTATTTTATGTTCAAAACCATACTTTGTTCAAGGTTGAAACAAACATCCATCAACAACTAACAAGTGATGAAATCAGTAAGGTTGAGGTTGATTCACATTCAGTTCCCAGTACAAGAGCATATTTGCATGCAAAAATTCAGCGTACACTTCCCAAGTCCATCATTGGAACTTGGGAAGAGCTTATGAGCAAAAAGCAAAAAACTGGTCTTGGATATGATAAGGATGTGTCATTTCATATTCCATATTACTCAAATCCCATTCAATTTCACAGTGCTGGGTTTCTTCATTGTTGTTTAACTTCACCTCTTTCAGATCCTGCTCCTCCTCCATAACAAAAAATTGTCAAATGCCAACATTGTGATAGAGTTGGCCATGTGAAAAATCACTATTTTTATCTTCACCCGTGCAAGAATTGTGGTCAACATAATCATCATTCAAACAGATGCTTCAGAAACAAGTCTCCTGCAAGAACAAAGATTCATCTTAGATGGATCGCTTCTTGGCAATGGGCTTCAACAACCAAGAAGATATTTCAGTCATATAATAGAATTTGTTCTAGAGTATCGAAAAGTCTTGCAACTGAGTTTTCTCCATCATATTACCTTGTAGCTAATAGGGGGAAATGATGGTCATCTACAAGTTTCAAAGCATCATCAAGAAAGTCCGAGCCACAACTTGCCATACCAGATTCAGAGTTGTAGCCAGAGAAAAAGATGACCCTGAGCATGCCTTTGGTTGGTGGTCAACCTTAAACCATATATGCGGGGTTGAGACCCCCCTTATTCAGGTTGAGCTTCTCCCTCTTCAAATAATTGGGGACACTTCCTCTAGAAAAAGACTCCAACTTCTTGCCAATTTTGGAAGACTTCCAAGAATTACATTAAGCATTCCAAAGTTGGTGGTCATCCTTAAACCACCACAGGTTGAGACCTCCCTTTTTAGGTTGAGGTTCTCCCTTTTTATGTAGGTTGTGGACCTCCCTTATTCCAGGTTGAAGGGGTATCCCTCTCCAAAGCATTAGGAGCACTTCCTCTAGTAGAATACTTCAACTTCGTGCCAGATTTGGAAGAGTTCCGGAAAATTCATTAAGTGTTCCAGTGTTGGTGGTCATCCTTAAACCACCTCCTTATGCCAAAATTTCAGAGAGCACATAAAACCTAGTGTTGCCATGCATTTTTTGCACATTTTGTATTATAGCTCTCTTCTTGGACGCATACATACCCCTTTGGCTTAAGGGGGGAATTTTGGACACCTAATCCTCTAAGGGTTGATGTGGAAGTTGAATAGTCAAAGGGAGTCCAAGGGACCACTTGGAATATGAAAACAAGGGTCACTAGACTTGTATAAATGTGTATCATTATGAATAGTAACATATTTAATGCTTATTCTTCATATCTTTTGTCTTCGGCATTGTTGTGTCTAATAATTCCTTCACCATCCCTTAGGGAATTTTTGTTAGGATATTCCGACACATAGGAATAGTTAAGTATAACTTGGTCTAGTATAGAGTTAGGTAAAGTGTGTTTCTTTACTATGTACATTTGTAACTTACAATCCGACGGTCACGATATGTAGTGATCCGACGGTTCATTCTCTCCTCGGTATTACTGACACTTGATCCGTGGCTTGACACCTGATTGGTCCATGAATTCTATTTAAAGCGCATGGAGGGTCATTTGTAGGTTAACCGTGTCATGAGAGAAGCTTATGTAAATTTTCAATTCTTTTATTAATAAATTGCCTTGAAGTGGCCGCATTGGCTCAGGCCGTGGACTGTTTCCCTCTTTGAGGGTTTTAACCACGTCAAAATACTGGTGTATTGATCTGTGATCTATTTGTGAGCGGTGTCCTTTTGGTGTTCTGTCTGAGGAACTTACCCTGTAAATTCCTACATGGTATCGGAGCTTGGACCCAGGTTCGATTCCCCCAAGTTGCGTTTGAGGGGGGGTGCTGGAAGAATCACTGCACCTCTATAGAATCCATAATTTCCACCTTGGGGATCCTAGTTACTGGCTTGCTTTCTCTTAGAATCTAGCTTTTCTAGGTGTCATTCTAACAATACTGTCTACACCAAGAAAGTGGGCAAGTCTATTCTCATTCTTGTTCTTTATGTTGATGATCTTATCCTCACTGGTAGTGATCCCAACTTTATTAACCATGTGAAGCCTAGCCTTAAAAAGAAGTTTGAAATGATAGACTTAGGACACTTACATTATTTTCTCGGTCTTCAAGTCTTGCAATCCAAGGAAGGTATTTTCCTCTCCCAATCTAAGTATGCCTGTGATCTTCTATGCTCTTTTCACATGGAAGATTGTAAGCCAGCTCATTCTCCCTTTCAGTCCGGAGTCAAACTTTCAGTCACTTGTACTTCCCCTGAAGTTGATGCTACCTTATACCGTCAACTTGTAGGAAAACTTTTGTATCTAACCCATACTCGTCTTGATCTTTCCTTTGTTGTTGGTCTTATTGCTCGATTTATGCAAACCCCACGTGAAAGTCATTGGAAAGCAGCTAAACGAATCCTTCGTTATGTTCGCGGTACAGTTCAGTTTGGCATTCATTATAGTGCTGAAGCATCTCCTCTATTGGTTGGTTTCACTAATTCCTATTGGGCTGGTGACCCTGATGATCAGAAGTCTACTGTTGATTATGTGTTCACTCTTGGTTCAGGAGCTATTACATGGGCTTGCAAGAAACAAGCTTCCATTTCTCTTTCTTCAGCAGAAGCAGAGTATCGTGGTGCTGTAGAGGCTAGTAAGGAAGCCTTGTGGCTTCGTCAGATCTTATCAGAGTTTGGTTTTCAATAGTAGCATCCGACTACACTTTGGTGTGATAATCAAAGTGCCATTCAGCTTTGAAAAGATCCAGTTCAACATTAGCGCAACAAACACATTGAACTACACATGCACTTCATCAGAAAGCTCATTCATGACCATGTTTTTGAAGTGCAATATTGTTCAACAGATGATCAAGTTGCAGACATCTTCACAAAGGCTCTCACA
>APFE031126822.1:104288-130755 GCA_000404065.3 Pinus taeda
TTTAACCACGTCAAAATACTGGTGTATTGATCTGTGATCTATTTGTGAGCAGTGTCCTTTTGGTGTTTTGTCTGAGGAACTTACCCTGTAAATTCCTACAATTTTCCTATCTCCACCCACTTGTTGACGAATTTTGGAGAAAACCATCTCCACCCCCAACCCTTGGGATTTTCCCGAGACCACCTCACCCAGATCCAAAACCTTTTGGAAAACCAAAGCTCAACCAAGAAAGAATCCCATCACACCATGGCTATCCAGAAATGGCAAGGAAAGGCTAAAAAACACTATTCAAACTCAACAAAACCCATGCCAATGACAACAAATGAACCAAAAAACCCATGCCAATGACAACAAATGAATCAAATACACACATGCACATACCACACATGCAAAAAATAGTTAGGAAATCATACGTGCAACCAGTTATCTACAAGTATTCCCACTGAAGCTGCTTGATCCAACCTTTCCTTGTTTGATCCTTACTATCCTTTACTTTCCTCGCCCTTCCTTTGCTTTCCTTGTCCTTACTTTTCTTGCTTGTTTTCCTTATCCTCTTGGTGCTTTTCTCCTTTATCAGACCAATTCCAAAACAAAATTGACAAAAGGCCCCAAACTGATGCTATGATGTCTTTTTATTATTGATGCCTCTAACTTTTTTATTTTCCTTAATTTTCCTTCAATTTCCTCCTCACATGCAACCTGTGACCTTTCACCTCCCTTTTATCCTATTTTCCTTTATTTTCATAAACAAAATACAAATAATGCCTTTTTTCCTTTTCAAAGCCTTTGCCAATTTCCCTTAGCCATAATAAACAAAAAGTGATGGGCACTAGGATACTTTGCCCAACATTCATATTGGAATAAGTGTCCCATGACCATGGTCTTATTTTGCCTTTATTAATTTTATTACATGAACTTTTTAACCCAAGGTTGTTACAAATTCAAAGTAATAATGTAAAAGACCCTTCATGGGATCCTTATGCCAAACAAGATTTATTTATTTATTCTTTTTGTGTCAAAATAATCTCCTCCACTAATTCAGATCCATCTCCTTCAAGTTGGTCTGCCTTTCATTAAGTCGACCTCATAAAGGATGTCACAACCATTATAAATTGTAGTGTAACTTGACCTATTAAAGGATGATCAAGAATTTTTTGATCTGAATTTGAAGAAGAAATAAACGGAGTATGAAATCCCTAGAAAAAAGAAGAAAAACTAGAACGAAGAAGAAGGAGGCCCTATTCTATTTCTCACATGTGAAGAAGGACAAAAATTATAATTTGTTGAAGACCAAAAAAAGTTGCAGACCTGTAGTTGAGGGCCAAAAATAAAAAAGAGATAAGTTGGTATTTCATTGAGGATCTGACTTGGTGGTTGGAAGAAGTCATTTATCTTGGTTAAAGGTCCTAGTTGTCTCATTTGATTTGATTCTAAATAAGAGAAGAATAATTTCTAGGTTTTCTCCTAGGAGAGGGGTTTTTTCCATAGGTGAGTGCCTACATCTTGTGTTCTCTTGTTGTCTTTCTCACCTTCAGAGTTTTGGAAATTATCTTGATGATGAATATCTAATAACAAAGAAGGAGAAGTAATAACTAATCACAAGAAATATCCGAGAAAAAGAGAAATAAATGAATAAGAAACCCTTATAAGCTTCCCTAATGGGCTTCTCAACATGGAATCAGAGCTTGGTTCATTAACATAAGGGAATTTATAAGGTCACAATAGTAGTAGAAGGCTTCAAGATAATGGAGATGAGTGAGTTATAAAGGACCGAGCTCCTAGAGGAAATAAGAACGAATTCTGAGGACATTAATAAGCTCTTACCACAATGACTAGGTCGTAGGCCTAAAATAGGAGAATGCGAGATTTTGAGGGGACTTAAGGCTCTGTTCCAGAGGACCAAGAGGCTAATCCACTAACCTAAAGTAGGTAAAGATTCTTAAGAATAAAAGTGAAGTTTTGTGTCTTAATTATAAGGTTTGAAATCACTAAAAGAATTCTAACACTGTGCCATTTCATAAATCCAAAGGTCCAGAGTTATACACATACTTGTGGGTGTCCAAACAAAGTAAAGTGTCTCACTGTAAAAAGTCATTTCAAGCCAACAAAAATATCTCTTGTTAATAAGAAATGACTGAACTGTTTAGAGAAATTATACGCCTAGTAAGAAGTTTTAATTTGAAATCACTAACATAGAAAAAGAGTCGAGACTCCTATTGCAAACCTATGCATAAAGAAGACCAAGACCAAACTCTTTAAGCTCATTTTGGAAGGCCTATCATTGAGCCATAGTCATACATAAACGTCGATATACCTGAAGTAAAGGACACACTCCCGTGATACATATATACATGTAATATGAGCTTGACCAGTGGAATAAGAATTTGACTTTAAAGGTCTCCTTAGTGTTTGATAAACAAAGGAATACAACACTTGTTGTTGATACCTATAAAAACCTCTTCTCCTATGAAGTTTTTCATTCTGAGGGAAGAGTATGCACATATATGAAGTATGAATTGTTTCCAATGTAATTCATTAATCAATTTTCAATGCAATTCATTTACAAAACCATAACTTTGTCAAGTCAAGTTGAAAGATCCTTTATTAGTCCAAGTGAGTTAAAGGATCCTACCCATGATGCATGGTTGTAATTAATGTAACCAATTCTCAAAATTCAAATTGTATACAAATGACCAAAATAAATATTTGTTGGGATCAATGCTCTTGGTTAAAAAAGGGCATAATTGACTATGTTTGCACTAGGTTTCAAGCCTAATTCCAAATGGATTCCAACACCATTCTAATTCTTCAACAAGAGGCTATTTCAAAAGGAAGTTCAATTTATTTAGTTGAAAATTTTTGCAACATCTAAAATCCATAGGTTCACTAGTGAATAGAGGTACATCAATCATCATGAACAATATGTGAAGCGACCAATGCCAATTCATAGATTCCAAGGATTATATTAATTTTGACCTTGACCCCTAATTAGTAGCCCTAGGGAACTCTACCTTGAATATGTTCTTAAACTGTTAGGCAAGAACAAATAATTTGCAACAATTATCTATATGGAAAGTGTTTACCCTATAGAAATTGCAATGAACAATCAACTTATAGTTTAAGTGTAGACCTGCACCATTTAGGACAACCCTAGGTCAACTCTAAGTCACCTTCCTTGCCTTCATTCTTAGACTAAATTCAAGTTCCTCTGTCCTCCCACAAGTCGTTGACTTGTTTTGACCTCTAAGCCTAAGCTTAGGGTGGAATGATCCCTCTATCTCCTAGCTATTCTACAAGTGAGCATCAAACGCAACGATTTCTCCAGGAAGTGACATAGACAAAGGGAAGCTCCCTTGCAAACCTTCCGCCTTCACTTCAACAAGTGAAGTGACTCCTTGTCTCATTCTTCCCTCTTTCATTAGTGAGACTAGTTCATATAAGATAGGTAGTTGTATAAGGTTATAGGTTTGATGATTGATTATCACTTGCTCTTGTGAACCTGTCTCCCCCCTTTACCATTACAAGAGACTTGACAAGGAGAAGCCTCCTTGATCTAGCTTGGCCTCTAGAAGCTCCACCCCTCTCCTTTCCAACTCTCTTACCCATGGATACCCTCCTTGTTTCCTTAGTGAATCTAAAGTGATAAGGCTAGTTGCCGAAGTGACACTGGGCAAAAGTCTTTATTTGACCAAAGCTACCCCCCTGTGAGCCTTGCACAACCCTACGGTACTATTTTGCACATCAACACCCTTCATTTAAGAAAATGAGGTAGGGAAAATGTCATGGTATTATTTAGAATGTCCACCACTTGGTTCATGGTCTCCTCATCCAAATGATCTCCAATGATTGCCATTTTAGGATTTTCCTTTGTGCCAATGTCATGTTTTCTGGTCTTGATTGGCTTGTTATAATCAGGGGCACTTGGGCTGGTGGTAACCCCTTATACCATGCATTGTTCTTCTGTCTCTCCAAATTTTAAGTGATGTGGTTCTTCTTCATTTGGCACTTATTCAATCTTTAGGTAGAGTACTATGTGTTGATTCTTGTATTTCTCTAAGTGTTGTGTGCAAATAGAGTCTTTAGTTGCACTTGTCTTCTGTTTTTCGTGGAATATAATTTCCTTGACGTGCTGTAGCATAGTAGTAAGTATGAGTTCCTCTTAAATGGGTTCCAAAGTGGCCCCAAAGTCTTCAACAATCCTTGTCCATGTTGTCATTTCTCTTCTTAATTCTTGTTGCACATACGAGCTCTTTAGTATGGTCACGAGGGTATGGATGAACTTGTGTGGCCAATTTTTTTCTTCCACTTCTAGAATGGCCCACGTCTTCTTGCATAGAGACACATGCTCCACTAGATATTTTGTGCCTTTGTACATAGATGTGAGGTGATCTTGGCTTTGGTTGAATTTGTGCCACATCGCTACTATTGCAATCTCCCAAGATTTTGGTGTTTCTTTATGCATCGCCCACCATCTCACTAGAGTTTCACATGGTGTGACATCTAGAGCAAGCAAATGTGATTGCTCTAGTACTTTTTATATTTCTTGTAGGAAGTTAGTGAGGCATCCCGTCACGTTAAAGTTTGGTAATTCTTGGATCTCTAATCCAATCCACCTCACGTGTCTAGTCATCCATGCACATGTATTGGATGATACTTCATGTAGCCTATTTTCTAGTGATCTAGTGCATCTTCTGAATCTATGTCATATGAGAAGACACTCTTCCAACTTAGTTCTCCATCTGCAATGGGGTTGACATAGTCTTCCCTTTGCATAGTGATATCATATAGGCTTCCTAGCTCTGCATCTCTTTCACTGCTTGTTGTGGATATTCCTTGATCTTGTTTGTTAGTAGTAACATTGTACAAGTCCTAAATATTTCCATTATCAAAATATTCCATTACAGGATTTGTGTATCTTGTACCTTCCTTGGGATCCAGAGGGGCGACCAATCTAATTAAGTCAGATTCAAACGCCATTTTTCTTTTCTTCAAACTGATGACAACCTTTTTGTCAAATTCCCAGTCAATACTTAGTAGGTCTGGATATGGTTCTATCTCATCCACTATTTCAACAAATTCAAAATCTGCTATAATTTCCACTTCATTAAGGTCGATCTGCACATATTTTAGCCTTCCAATTGGGAAACTTTATACTCATTGGCCAAGCACAGTTGAACTGGTGACCAGACTAGCTGTGGTCTTCCCATCTGTTTACATGATCTTTATGGTAGGATGTTTACATCTGAACCCAAGTCCATAATGACATTCTCGATTATGTAGCCTCCTATCTCTGTTGAAAATTTGAACTCTTGATTTTTTTTCTTTTCTTTTTCTCCACCTATATCACTTTTCTCTCAGTTAGTGGGGATGAGATGGGCTCTTCTGCCTCATCTATACAATTCTTGACCAATTTTTTTATCTTTTGAGTTGTTGTAGGACTTTCCAACATTCTCAAGCAGTATTGATTTTTTATTTTTACTTGGACCTCTAGATTTTCCTCCTTTCATGATGTTTTCAATTCTAGTAAAAGGTCTTGAAGTTTGTGAGTATTATCTTTCATCACAATACCTTTGCGCTCCAAACATAACTTCCTTTTGTTTCTTCCCGTCAAACTTAGGAAGTGGTACTGCTTTCTTAATTACCTCTTTGTTAGGTCCCTATACTATTGGTATAGCCCCTTATTGTTATTATTAATGTAGCACCCTTATTGTTATTTTGTGCCCATGGAGTCCCCATATTGTTATTATTGTGCCCCATAGAATCCCACTATTTTTATTGTTGTGCCCTTACATTATTATTGTTATGTAGGCTCTGATTATATTGTGACCCCTTAGACTCCTATATATAGAAAGCAGGTATTTTCATTTGTATCATTCAAGAATTGTTCATTTATGTTATGTAAAATATCTTTCCCCCTCGAAGAGGCTAATTTTTAACTCGTTGATCTATCTCTTTTTTAATATGGTTACATAACATTTGGTATCAGAGCTTTGGATTCTAGGGTTTCACTGTTTCAAACAGGTCATTGAGGAATTTCGCTATAACATTTTTTATACGAAGCTTCAAAAGCTGAATTTGAAACCACGTGGATCCAAAATCATGGTGACCTAGTGTACAAATTTCAGATCTTGTCTTGCTATATTTTCAGAGGTATGATCCAAGGAAGTTAGGGTTTTTGCAAGCTCCAGAATTCCATCTCATATAGGTGACCTAGGGAAAATTGTTATAACTTTCTCTCTAAGCATTGAATTTAGATTTCATAAAAAGTAACATAAATAAGACAAAATTTGGTTATTTGGGTATCATTTTCAGGTCCGAAGGTAATATTAACACGTGGCACTGTGTATAAGTTCGCTATACTGAACCAGTCTATAATCAGACCATTGTGGGAGATTGGGCATAACTCTTTCTTGAAGAATCCAATATTGGTCTAACTTGTTGGGTTGAAATAATACTTAGAGGGATACTACAGGAAGAAATTTCAGATCTTGGAGATTTGAAATTACAAAGATACAACAACTATAATATCTAGCTCCTAAAAGGCAAGAAAAAGGTGTGTATTTTTTAAATTTTGCATAAATTTTGTTTGAAAAATTAGTTTGAAGTGATTCAAAGGACATAGTGAAGCATAAATATAATTGTTTGATTTCAAAATGAACCGAAACAAAAAAAATGGACACAACTAGTAAGAAACTAGAAATCTCTTCTATGACACATGAAGAAGAGGAAGAAATGCAACATGATATATCAAAATTACGAGACCAAGTGCAACAGATTTCTCTCTCACAAAGAGTAACCAAAAATGAAATGGAAGCTAAGATGGATGGTTTGAAAAATGGTTTAAAATTAGACATGAAAAGTTTTAAGGATGGATTAAAAGCAGACATAGAAGGTTTGAAGGATGGATTAAAAGCATACATGGAAGGTTTGAAAAAGGCTTGACAAAGTTGCTACAAGAAATGCTTCCTAATGGTGAAAAGATATTAGATGAAACTCATGATGAGAACAAAAGGAATGTTAATCATGATTTCATAAAATCTAATGTTGGATTAAAGACCCACCATATTCCAAAGAGTGATCTGAGGAAGTTTGATAGTAATGATTTGATAACATGGATACTACAGATGGCACAATATTTTGATCTCCATAATGTGCAACACACACAAAAGGTACACATTGAAACTTTATATTTAGAACCCAATATGTTTTTATGGTATCAATGGATTTTCTCTCGTAAATCACTTGTCACTTGGTCAATTTTTACGAAGGAAATGATAACACATTATGGAGATACAAAGAGAAACACCTTCTTTAGCCAATTGATAAATCTCAAACAAAAGGGTTCAATGGCGGAGCACATTGATGACTTCCAAAAATTGAATATAAGGGTAAATAATATTCCGAAGGAACATGGGGTTGATTTCTTCATAGGGACTTTAAAGGAAAAAATCCAACATGAGGTTCGCCTTTGGGAACTTGATTCATTGGAGAAGGCACTCAGGGTGGTAAGAAAAGTTGAAAGCAAAATTATGGCAACAAGGAAGTCTACCACTCATAATTATAAAGATGGATGTGTTGCTTCTCCTAGCCTTCCACAACCTACAAGGTTGACACCACAATAATTGGAAGAAAAAATAGAAAAATAGATTTATTATAGTTGTGATATAAAATGCATTAAAGGTCATAAGTGTGCTGAGAAGAAATTATTTTTACATAGATTGCGAAGAGGAGGAAGAAAAGGAACAAGAAACGTCAAAATAAGAGGATATACACCGAGAATCAACCCTAGAGAAAGAGGAAATGAATCCGACCATATCTTATAATGCATTGGAAGGAATTACCACTCCTCAAACTATCAATATAGAAGGACATATCAAGAAGAAAAAGGTAATAGTGTTGATTGATTCAGGTAGTACCCAAAATTTTATTCATTGTAAGAGAGCCAAGGAATTGAATTGCTTCCTATATCCTGCACCAGAGTGTCAAGTGATGGTTGCAAATGGAGGAAATATAAATTGCTCTAGAAATTACCATAATATCAAGCTAACCATGGGGGAATATGTATTGAATAGTCCAGTGCTTTCCATTCCAATGGGTGGCGCTGATGTTGTACTAGGAGTCTAATGGTTACAATCTTTGGGTACGATAGCTTTTAATTTTCAAGAACTTTTCTTGAAATTTTTTTGGGAAGGAAAGGAAGTTGAATTAAGGGGTATTGCAAGGAAGCCAAGAAATATAATCAACTCTAATGGCATGACAAATATTATAAAGAAAGAACAATAGGGCGTAATTGCACAATTATGCTCACTAGAGATTCAAACATCGAAATCATCTATTTCTCCAGATATCCAAAAATTCTTGGGAAATCATTCCAAGTTATTTGAGACTCCCAAAGGCCTCCCACCTATTTGTGATCACGATAATGCTATTAATTTGATTCCAGGAAGTGTTCCTCCAAACATCAAGCCTTACAGATATCCCTATGCCCAAAAGAGTGAAATTGAACGTATGGTTGTAGAAATGCTAGAGGCCGTATAATTCAACCTAGTCAAAGTTATTTCTTTTCTTCGGTAATATTGGTGCATAAGAAGTATGGATCATGGCACACATTTCCGAATTATAGGGAGCTCAACAAGCTCACTATTAAAGACAAATTTCCCATTCCTTTCATTTATGAATTGTTGGATTAATTACATGGAGAAATTTACTTCACCAAGTTGGATCTTCATGCAGGATATAATCAAATTAGAATGAAGACTGAAGACATTCCGAAAACAACATTTAGAACTCATGAGGATCATTATGAATTTTTGGTCATGCATTTTGGCCTTACCAATGCACCTTCTACATTTCAAGGTTTGATGAATTCCATTTTCAAATCCTTCCTTAGAAAATTTGTGTTAGTATTTTTTAATGATATACTAATCTACAACAAGTCTTGGAAGGATCATGTTAAACATGTTGATAGGGTTCTCAAACTATTGGAGGAGAAACAATTATATGAAAAAACCCCTAAATGTTTCTTTGGAGTATAATAAGTGGAATATATAGGTCATATTGTATCTCATGAGGGTGTTAAGGTAGACCCTAACAAAATTAAAGCCATTAAGGAATGGAAAATCCCCACAACCATAAATAATGTTCGAGGATTTATCGGGTTGTAGGGTATTATCGCAAGTTTGTTAAGAATTATGGGAGAATAGAAACATCTCTAACAACATTACTGAAAAAATATGCATTTTCTTGGACTCTAGAAGCAACTAAGGCGTTTGAACATCTTAAAGAGGCAATGTGCCAAGCACTGGTCTTAGGTATGCCAAACTTCATAGAAACCTTTATTGTGGAATGTGATGCCTCAGGAAATGGAATTGGTGTTGTTTTAATGCAATAATGAAGACCCATTGCTTTTGAAAGTCGTCCAATCAAAGGAAAGTATTTACACAAACTTATTTCTGAGAAGGAAATGTTGGCAATACTACATGCACTAAAGAAATGGCAACCTTACCTAATGGGAAGACACTTCAAGGTAGAAATAGATCATGATAGTCTTAAATGCACTTTAGAACAAATATTATCTTCAGAATAAAAGTAAAAATGGGTCACAAAGATGTTGGGTTATGAATTTGAAATCATCTACAAAAAAGGGAAGAAAAATGTTGTTCGAGATGCACTGTCAAGAAAGGATGAGGATATGGAAGGATTGATTTGTGCCATTTCTCTTATCCAACTAGATTAGATAAATGAGGCAAGGGATGAATGGAAGAATGATGAAGAAGTTTGGACATTGATTCAAAATTTTTAACAAGATCCCAACATATATTATACATTTGGTTGGAAAAATGATTCATTATGGTACAAATATTGCTTATATCTTTGTAAGAATTCCCAAATCAAACAAAATATTCTTTTGGAATTGCACACCTCCCCTTAGGAGGGCACTCAGGATTTTTAAAAACTCACCACAAGGTCAAGAAAGAATTTTTTTGGGAGGGCCTTAAATTTGATGTTCAAAAGTTTGTGGCGGAATGTTTGGTTTTCCAACAAAATAAAGTTGAGACAATTAAGACCCCATGTCTGTTACAACCTTTAGTCATTCCAAGTTAATGTTGGGAGGAGGTTTCAATGGATTTTATCATAGGCTTACCCAAGTCCGAAGGAAAGAGTGTCATCATGGTGGTATTTGATAGACTTACCAAGTATGCACATTTTTGTCCTTTATCTCATCCGTTTAAAGCCAATACATATGCTAATGAATTTATGGAAACAATTCAAAAGCTACGTGGAAACCCAAAGATTATTGTAAGCGACAAAGATCCCATTTTCACTAGAAATCTTTGGACGAAATTATTTTCTTGTCTGGGTACTCAATTAGCTCATAACTCATCTTATCATCCTCAATCTGATGGGAAAACAAAGATGGTGAACAAATGTTTGGAAGGATATATTCATTGCTTTGTATCTAATAAACAAACATAATTGATCAAGTGGTTACCTCTGGCTGAATGGTGGTATAATATTTCCTTCCATACTACAACAAAAATGACCCCATTTATGGCACTTTATGGATATCATCCACCATCCATCACATCATCTTTAAGAGAAAATTCTAAGGTTCAAGCAGTGGAAGATCACATCAAGCATCAACAACAAGTTATCCAACTCTTAAAGGATAAACTCAATTTGGCGCAAAATCGAATGAAACAATAGGCAGATCAACATCGCAACGAAAGAAGTTTTGATGTAGGTGACTGCGTATTTTTACGACTACAACCATACCAACAAATGTCCCTCAAGAAAGCTAAGAAGGATAATAAATTATCACCAAAGTATTATGGTACTTACAAGGTGTTGCAAAAGATTGGTACTATGGCGTACACATTAGAACTTCCTGCATCCTTCCAAGTGTACTCAGTTTTCCATGTTTCATGCTTAAAGAAATTTGTAGGTGACAAGCTCCCAGTTCAAACAATATTACTAAAACTTGACGAGGAAGGAAAAATAATATTGGAACCTAAAGAAATCATGGAAACAAGAACCTGACAACTACAAAATCGATCAATTTCATAGTATCTCATAAAGTGGAAGAACTTACCCGGTAAATATTCCACATGGGAGGTGGGAATTTTATATAGAAGAATCTAAAACTACTCAAGCGTTGAAGACAACACTTTCTTGAAGGAGAGGGGCATGTTAGGTCCCTGTACTACTAGTGTAGCTCCTTATTGTTATTGTTAGTGTATCCCCCTTATTGTTATTGTTGTGCCCATGTAGTCCCCATATTGTTATTATTGTGCCCCATATAAGCCCACTATTGTTATTGTTATGCCCTTTCATTATTATTGTTATGTAGGTTCTGATTATATTGTGACCCATTAGAATCCTATATATAAAAAGGAGGTCTTGTCATTTGTATCATTCAAGAATTGTTCATTTATGTGATGTAAACAAGGTTCCCCCCTTGAAGAGGCTAATTTTGAAGTTTGTGATCTATCTCTTTTTTTATTTGGTTACATAACACTCTTCTCTTCTTGGCAGCAACTATAGTAAGTGTTGCGGGCTCTCTGGTTTCTCTCATCATGCGTTGCCTCTAGTGCATGATCTTCCTCTTGTGACAACTCTGATATTAGTAGGTTGTTCCTTTTTGTCATGTCTCTCAGCTATGACCATGTGCACATTGCCTACTATTTTGGCCTCTAGTTTTGCTAGAAGATTAGGGAAATATTTTGTTTTTTGTTCTGCACTATAAAATTACCTACACAAAAGTCATACTTAACTTGAGGCTTAGTACAAATTCTTTTCACATGCCTAATCTCTTCTCAGTTGAAGCATGTTGGTGGCTTATCGCCTCCTCTTATGAATCCTCCTCTGCTGTGGGTCCAAAACCCTCCATCACACATAGGCTGACATTGTTGTTGCATTGCTTGTGTGTTTCTCTACAACTAAAAGTTTCCTTGTTGAAATGTTTGAGCCTCTGCCTCTTACGGTTCCACTCCTTGGACTCAGTATGCATCATATGCCCAATCCTTCATTAGTTACAACACATGACATGCCTGAATGTTATGGCCTATACTTTTTCATAACTCATAGAATGGAGTGTGGTAATTCATTTGATATCTCTCCATCAAGTAGAAGGACCTTGGATTATGTTCCCACTTCTGGCATAACTCACAATATTATGAGTTTCCTTCTCTAAGCAGTGGATCTGGGGCCCCTATCACAACATAGTTAGCCATAACTAGGCATTCGTTTCTCAAGTGTCCTTCACTATGACACATAGTGCACTAGACATTATGACGCATACCCTTCCCTTTCACCACTTCTTGTAACTAGAGAGTTAGTGCTACCAATTGCAATTGCACTTATGCCATTCCTGCTAATCCTTGTTCTCTACCTTGATATGAATCTAGTATCATTTTTATTTTCAGTGCCTCTGATTGTGATGTCACTCTTTGCTGAGTGAGAGGTATCTTTATATGAGGAAGGAGTCCTGCAATTAACCATTCCTTGTGTTATGCATAAGGAATTTGAAATGTTAACCTATCCAGTAATATCTTGAACCTCTAGTTATAGTCCCACATTGGTTCTCCTTGCACTTGTTTAATTTCTTTGATGTCAGTAATGCAATGAGATTCTTAGGGTTTTGAAATTCCTTTAACAAGACCTGATTGATATTTAACAAGTTACTGGTCTGACCTATTGGGGTAGTTTCTTTTTATTTCATATACCAAGTTAACACTCTATCTTGTAACATTGTTTCAAAGCTGTGCAATCTTAGCCTGGTCGTTTGGGGTCTGCTTCATCACCCAGATTGCTTCGCATGATGCTCAACATCGCCACCTCTTGTTCACCACATTTTGTGTGGTAACAAGCCCCATAACCATTTCGTATTCAACACCTTTACTGCATATAGCTACTCAACATTGAAAGGAAACATTGATCATCCCTTCACTTTAGTGTGGAAATGTAGTGTATATCCTAGCAATGGATTCTAGTATTTTTCTATCCAACTCACTAAGTTATCCCCTAAAATATATCAACCATATGACCTCCATATCAAATATTTTCATGTCAATCCTAACATTTGATCCTAACTTGGTTTTATCTTTTAATAGTTTCACATGCCTACAATTTTCCCATCACTTATTTATGTTGTTTAATTACATGAACAACTTGTTAAATCCCAAAGATGGAAAATAACTTAAGGTTGTACCAATGATTTCACTCCAACAAAATAATTTTGGTTATGAATATATCTCTCGTAGTGATGAAGATAAAAATTTACTCAGTGAACATTAGTTTCTAATGTGTGCCTAGTGCCAAGTGCCAATGCATGCTAGTGCATGCCAATGAGTGTTAGGGAATGCCAAGGTGTGAAAATATATGTCAGGGAGTTCTAGGGAATTCCAATGCACAATGGAGTTCCAAGGAATTCCAAAAAATTACGATGCATCCCAAGAATGCCAATGGATTCCAGGTGCCAATCCATGCCAATCCATGCTAGCTAGGGAGTGTTGGGGGTGCAAGGGCAACACAAGGGAGCAATGGGTTAAAATGCATGAAAATTAATGTATAAGAGGGATGCCATGGAATACCTGTGAGTGCCATGGTGTGATAGGGAGTGTTAATGTGTACCAAACATGCATAAATGTGCTAGGTGCTAAGTCGTGTCAAGGCATTCTAATATGTGCCAAAATGTCCTAGAGAATTATTCACTTATGAAATATAAGAGAAGAAGAAATATACACTAGTTAAATCTCAAAATATATTCAAGGAAAACATAATCATATATAGCACAAATTGGAGAGGGTTTGTATTGAAGCTTATGTAATAAAAAATACAATTGATAGTTAAATTGTATCAATTTTTTTTATGATCTTTACTAACATTTACTAGAATTTTTGAATGTTTTACATCATTGGAATGACATCTTAGTTGTAACTTATTTGAAATTTTAATATCGTATGTGCACTTTGATATCATGTAATATGATTATTGTTTCATTTCATATGTTGTAATATGAGATATCTAACAAAGAAATTAATTATTGCATGAAATAAATACTAACTTTTCATTCGAAATGTTTTTTTACAGAACAGGGATCTTCAAAAATATCTAAATGAGCTTCATCACATAGATACAAATCATGTTGGGTTTGATGTTGAGATGGCAAATGATGCTCATGATGACACATATACAAATAAATATGAGGTCGATGCCGATACAAATGGTGATGATGATTATCATGAGGATCATGATCACGATGGTGATGATTATGAGGCAGTTGCTGGTAGCAGCCAATAACATTCATGATCATATAGACTGCATCATGGATCATTTTTGATATGTTGTTATGATGCCAATTTTCATGGTTACTATCATATGTATCATTTTCACAACCTCCAATGCCATATTATTGTGTTGTATATTTTTGACATATATCATTTGGACATGACGTATCATATTGGCTTGTATCATTTTGTCTTACATAATTTATAATTTTTATTTATATCATTTGTACATGATGTATCATTTTGACTTATGTTGACTGTTGGACATGTATAATTTTCACATGTTATTGATCTACTAGTATATGTGAATTTCACTTGTTTTAGTTATATATGTTGATGATCTTATCAATATTGACTCGTTAATTTTTATATATTAAAAGTGGTTGATGATTTGGATGCATATTTATTTTGTATGATGGTTTTGATTTACTGCTCATGATGGATGTTGTCAAATTCACTTAAATTGTAGATATTTGACTCACTTGTTTTAATTAAATATGATGATCATGTTGTAATAATTATCTTATTATTTTATACATACTGGATGTTGTAGATTCTATTTTGATGGAGATTTAATAAGTATAATGATTATTGATTTGAGGCTTCTGTGATCTATATTCTGTGTAGTGTTATCTTCCAGAGTCATCGATTCATGTTTGTTGGAATCAACGTTTCAAACCAACCTCTGTTGTTCATCATCAGGATTAGATCCATGAGTGAATAAGTCAGAACTCAATAGGGTTAATAAATAAGGCTAGGGTTGGGATGGGAATGAATATTAGTCGACATGTTAGATGATGATGTAATTCAGTTTTGTTATAATTTGTTTATTTTAATTTTATTATTAATTTGTTAATAGTTATTTCAATTTTGGTTTTTAATTCCTAATTTAATATCTAGTTTTCTTTCTTTAAGATTTAAAGTTAGGATTAGAATTATTAATTCATAATTAATATTAATTAGTGATTATAAACTAATTAATAATTGTTTGGATAATTAATTAATTCTTATTAATTAATATTATTGAAATGAATATTAATGATTCACATTTTAATTAAACAATCTTTATTTTATTTCTAGTAATAAGTGGTATGAATTATCTTTGTTTTAAGTTATGATTGAATGATTAAAAAATAAAATAATAATCAATACCTACTCAGTAATAACGATTAAAAACCAATTTATTGTTATGCACAATAAATTAATTTGTTATTATTGATTTCAAACATGAATTTAATATTTTGAATAAAATAAAATAAAATAAAAATTCTTTAATAATTTTTGTAAATGATATTGCAAAGATTAAATGATTTTAAACTTTAATTATATTTCTATAAACTATTGATAACTAAATTATAAAGATTTTTATTTTAGAATTGAATATGATAATTGAGATTATATTAAATGAAACTAAAGTTATTAGATTTTTTTTTGAAATGAATTAAAAAGTAATTATAAAAAGTATTTATTCTTGATGATTTTAAGAAAATGGTTTGATGAATTTAGGGCTAGTGTAATAAAAAGGAAAATCATGGAGGTGAAGTTGAGGGATCAGAGGGCATGGAACATTTAGGAGAAGGAGGGATTAGAGGTAAGAGTCGGGATCCAATTATCACTAATTTCCCAACCATCATTGCGGTTAAGGTTGTTAGGGTGTTTACCTATTTCGATAGCTTCTTTGAATTTTCTATGGTGATAATGATCAATTTTGGCCACAACACAAGAGTTTTCAATACAAATATGATGATTGGTTTTACTGGAGTGATCGACGAAAGTTGAGGTTTTGGAGCAATTATGCTTAATGCCAGTTGCATGCTCTTGAATCCTAGTTGAGATTGATCGATCGGTCTCACCAATGTAGGTTTTGCCACAAGAACAAGGAACCAAAATCCCAAATACAAATGGACCATGACCTTTGGGAAATGCGATATGCGATATGCGATAAGAGCACGGACCCGATAAGGTTTATGGACGCTATTTCATATCATTTGAAATCCGGCCTTAGCGCCCGATAGAGGATTTTATGTGTATTTCCTGTGTATTGGTTATTATGGTCGTTTTCAGGATTTCGTCCGAAGAAAGGTCGTCGATTCCTTTATAATTGTCCCTGTTCTAAAATCATTGTGCCACACTGTAAATGGGCGTTTTGTAACAAATGATGCGTTTGTAACAGGAATGTGTTATGTAACGCGTAGAGCCACAGAGCCAGAAGCCAGAGAGCCAGATGCAGAGCAACAGAGCTAGAGAGCCAAAGGGCTAGATGCAGAGCCACAGAGCCAGTAAGCCAGAGGGCTAGTCGAAGAGACAGGGAGCAGAAGAAGCCACAGAGCCGCAGAGGAATGATTGCACAAAGAGGAACGAACATGGAATCCGTAGAGTCGAAGGATTCCTAAAAGGCCAGAGAGCCAAGCGAAGAAGCTAGTCTCCCTTTGAGGAGCTCACAGTAGGCTCCCTTCAGGGAAGTTCTCTCTCTAGAGAGCTCACCCTGTAACATCCCATAGCCACAGAGCTGATAGAGGCATAGAGCCACCAAAGGTTGGGCATGAATTTCCCAGGGATGATTCCTTAGGATGAGGAAGGGACAGAGAGCCCAAGAACTTGAGCACCAAGAGCCAAAAAGCCTGAAAGCTTCTGAGCCAGAGGGCCGAGCAGAGGCAGAGCCACCAGAGGTTGGAGGCAGAGCTAGACGGACAAAGCTAGATAGCTAAGAGAGCCAAAGCCAGATGAGCCAGAGAGCTTAGAGCCAAAGCCAATTAGCTAGAGAACCAGAGCTGTAGAGCCAGAGAGCTCAAAAAAAACTTCTAAGAGCCATGGGCTGTAATGAAGTTGCAGAACAAAAAAGAGATCAAATGATCAAGCTATTATTGATGTTGGAAGTGTGCTAAAGATAAAAGGAGGAATTCCAGAGATAGTAAAAAAATTCTGAGGGAGTTGGTACAAGTGAGGAGCTCAAGATAGCCCGGAGTGCTGATTGAAGGAATCTAGTCTAGAGAAGCCTAGATCTGTCTACAGAGTATGGATAGCCAGTGGGATAAGATGGTATTATAAACCCATAGGTTTAGTTGTAAACGAATGTAGTTGAGTGTGGAACTTGTAAAATAAGTTTACCATAATCCCAAAGAGCCTAGTTGAGTTGACTAGAGCTCATGGAGACGTGGCCCAAGCTATCAGGGTGAACTACTAATTAAACTTGTTGTCTTTATGTGTTTATTTATTTGTTGCATTTACTGTTATGTGTGTTTATATATTAGTTTAAGCAAATAAACTTAAGGCAATTAAGCAGTCAAAGGCAAACTAAAATCATACACCTATTTCAAGTTATTTATTTTACAAATGGTCAATATAAGCCTAGAACTTGGAAATTATTTAAGCTTTGGAGTGGGAGAGGTTCTTGTAAGCATGATAAGAAGCATTTTGGTCCCCATTTTAGATCAGGCGGTATGAGAGCCCCAAGATGATTAACCCCACCTTCAAAGAAGGTGGTATCAGAGCTTAATTTATACCAGCGCATGTGGTAGCATGGATCGGTGGTATCATGAAGCAGGTTGTATCATGATGCAAGTGGTATCAGATCAGAATGCTTGATTGAAAAAGCAATCTATATGCTTGCTTGAATTGAAAGGTGTTCGAATATACAAATTCAGACTGTTTGATTTTTTGTAAACTGATTGTTGTTTGAGTTGGCAAAGGTGAAGGGAAAGCTATTGATAGCTAAGTCTAGGAGAGGAAAAGAAGGAAGAAGAGTTGAAGGCATTCTCCTTATCTCGAAGGACCTCAAGAAAATCCTTGAAGCACAAGAGGTTTGTTGCAAAGGTTGCTTGTCTTTTGATTTAGTACATTTCGTTGCTAATGAGATGCAAGTTGCAGGATGAAAAAGTTGAGTCGACAGACTCACTTTATTGCTGCAAACATTATGTTCATTTCAAATTTGAAAGTATAGTGTACTTAAAAGAAAGTTGAAGAATGAAACATTATATTTCATTTCAGTTTCGAAAGTATAGTGTACTTAAGCGAAAGTTGAAGGATGAAATGCATGCATGAGAATGATGTGCATGAACACAGGGATGATGATGATTTCCTTGTATTTGAGCATGTATGTCTGATTAACTTGAAGATTTGATTGCTTTGCTTTTAAACATACATATAATATCGGGCTGGTTATCTAGTCCATCATTTGTAAATGCAGATGTAAAGACATGGAGGTGTTCACAAGATGTGAAATCCGTTTCTTTTGTTGAAGCAAGAGTTTAGGCCATCCAGTTGTTTCCTGTAATTTTGTTGCTATTAACAGTTGTTGTTGACAATATGTCAAACAGATACAAATGTAAATTTTTGTGAAAGATGTAATTTCACATTTGTTTGAGCCACCTTGGATCAATGATCAAAGAAGAGAGGTTCAAACTACCTTTTGTAAACCTTCTCAACAGAAGTTCTACATGAAATCAAGGAGGACAATTTTAACAGGAGGAAGACAGTTCGTAACCAAAGGACAAGCACATCCAGGAAGGAAAGTGTTGACTATCTTCAAGTTTTAGTTGAGAGGCACTACCTATGTAAGGCAAGTGTATGAAGGCTTAAAGAAGAGGGTGATGTTACTCTCATCTACTGTGCAGATCAGTATGTCAGTCTTTTGGGGTCCAAAAGATTCACAGTGGGGAGGCGTGATTAGAAAATGATACTCAAGGTCTTTCTAAATGCTCAAAAATGAAAGTCAAAGGATGCTCCTAGAAATAGTCTCATTGCATATATCTCTTCATTTTGAATCTAACGCAATTATAATGGGCGAAAATGGACTTCGGATGAAGAAGTTATCGTGAAAAGAAATTTGCCCATTGTCCTTCGAAAAGGAGGCAATTTCTTACTAAATGGGACTTAAGGGAAAATGTGTTTTTAAACATAAAATCCCCTAAATTTTATTGGATCGCAACCTTTCATCGCATTAGAGAAAAGCCAAGTGGAGTGTTTAAAGGACCGTGGCCTTAGGGAATTGCGATTACCGATCAACACAATATAACGTGGACTGTAGATCGGACGCATAGATCAATGGTGGATATGATAATATTGCATCGCAGATTTCCAAGAAGAAGGGACCAAGACCCGTGACCATTTTGATTAGCAATTGCGATGAAGCAGATCAGGGAATCATCGATCGGCGATGTATATCGCATCGGAGCCATCCATTGGTGGAGGAACAAACCTTGGGTTGTTGCGACTTGCAATATGCGATGCGCCGATAGCGTGATCGACGATCGGCAATCAGGATCACGACAATACAAAGGACCAATGCACATGCGATGGAGCCGATAGTGATATGCCAATGTGATCGGCGATCAGAGATCAGATCACAACAATGCAGGAGCAGAGTACCCCGACCAATGCGACATGCGATATGTGATGGGCCGATCGGCGATCAGAGATCGGGAATCCCAAATAAAAATGGACCATGACCTTTGGGCAGTGCGATATGCGATATGTGATAAGAGAACGAACCTGATAAGGTTTATGGATGTGATTTCATATCATTTGAAATCTGGCCTTAGTGCCCGATAGAGGATTTTCTTTGTATTTCATGTGTATTGGTTATTATGGTTGTTTTCGGGATTTCATCCGAAGAAAGGCCGTCAATTCCTTTGTAACTGTCCCTGTTCTAAAATCATTGTGCCACTCTGTAAGTGGGCGTTTTGTAACAAATGATGCATTTTGAAACAATGATGTGTTTGTAACAGGAATGTGTTATGTAACACGCAGAGCCACAAGGCCAAAAGCCAGACGACCAGACCCAGAGCCAGAGAGCCAGAGGGCCAGAGGGCCAGACATAGAGCCACAGATCCAGTAAGCTAGAGGGCCAGTCCAAGAGACAGGGAGTAGAAGAAGCTGCAGAGCCGTAGAGGAATGATTGCACAGAGAGGAACGAACATGGAAGCTGTAGATTCGGAGGATTCCTAAAAGGCCAAAGAGCCAAGTGAAGAAGCTAGTCTCCCGTCGAGGAGCTCACAACAAGCTCCCTTTAGGGAAGTTCTCTCTCTAGAGATCTCACACTGTAACATCCCATAGCTACAGAGATGATAGAGGCATAGAGCCACCAGAGGTTGGGGGTGAATTGCCCAGGGATGATTCCTCAAGATGAGGAAGGGACAAAGAGCCCGAGAAATTGAGCACCGAGAGCCAAAAATCCTGAAAGCTTCAAAGCTAAAGGGTCGAGCAAAGGCAGAGCTACCAGAGGTTGGAGGAAGAGCTAGATGGACAGAGCCAGATAGCTAAGAGAGCCAGAGAGCTGAGAACCAGAGCTAGTTAGCTAGAGAGCCAGAGCCAGAGAGCTCAAAACAGACTTCTAAGAGCCATGGGCTGTAATGAAGTTGCAGAACAACAAAGAGATCAAATGATCAAGTTATTGTTGATGTCTGAAGTGCGTTGAAGACAGAAGAAGGAATTCCAGAGACAGTAAAAGAATTCTGAGGGAGTTGGTGCACGCTAGGAGCTCAAGATAGCCTTGAGCACTGATTGAAGGAATCTAGTCCAGAGAAGCCTAGACCTATCTATAAAGTATGGACAGCCAGTGGAATAAGATGGTATTCTAAACCCATAGGTTCAGTTGTAGACCAATGGAGTTGACTGTGGAACTTGTAAAAGAAGTTTACCATAATCCCAAAGAGCCTAGTTGAGTTGACTAGAGCTCATGGAGATGTAACCCAAGATATTAGGCTGAACTCCTAATTAAACTTGTTGTCTTTATGTGTTTGTTTATTTGTTGCCTTTACTGTTATGTGTGTTTATATATCAGCTTAAGCAAATAAACTTAAGGCAATTAAGTAGTCAAAGGAAAACTAAAAGCATACACCTATTTAGAGTTATTTATTCCGCAAATTGTCAATATAAGCCTAGATCTTGGAAATTATTTAAGCTTTGGGGTGGGAGAGGTGTGATGCAGGAAAGTGTTCCCTCTGTGGACAGAGGCAACCCCTCTAGCCCTAGAGTGGGTCTAGTCACAACAAAGATAGATCAATAATAGTTTTCCTTAAACAATCATAGTTGGAGGCCTACCTCAACCAGTGGTCGATGAAGTTCCGTTGTGCTGCTGCAGCTTATGCTTCCTTCTCCTCAATGAGTGATCAAACTGAAACAATGCAAAGGAAATACAACAAAGCATGTAACCAGAAAACAACAATGATCTATTTACTCACAAAGTCAATAAGTCATGAGCTATCAAGTAAATTACATACAAGACATAGGAAAACATCATTGATTGTATTAATAATGAAATAAGAGCAAGCTTACAACCAAGTCTTGATGTCGCAAGCCTTCTCAGAGGATCCAGCCAGTGTATTTCTCAAGCATTCACTCTTTGAAGATGGATCTCCCAACATACAAAGTCTCTCTCTCACTCATAAGTTTTAACACAAAGTTAAGGGCACTTCACAACCTTCCACAAGCTATCAACAATCCCACACTTGTCACACCCACACCAGCTATCTATCAAACTCAAAAGCACTAACAACATTGCTCCATCCAAGAAATTACCAACTCCTAACTAGTAACTAGCTGATCATATCAAAGGTGAGTGTTTAAATAGGAGAAGGAGTCTCCATAAAATGTGGAAGAGAGAGCTCATCCCCAAGGAAGGTAGCACAAATGGCGGAACTTCCATACCAGAGAAGGAAGGGTGACATAAACTATGCCAACAACCAGGTCTGGAGACATCCAGAAGGCCGACTGTTGGAACAAATTCACCCAATCTGGATCATTGCGAGTTTATAACTAATATTTAGTGCTAACATCGCTAGTAGGTAATGTATCCAGTCAAACCGTCGCTAAATATAGCAGATAGCCTCGCGTCGGAGCATGAAATGCGACCGTCGCGGGAAACAGATATACTTCCATGCTGGAAGCGCGACTAGACTATTTACGACCATTGTCCGTCGCGTATGTTAAGTCCATTCTCGTGATGAGGCAGAAAACTTAGGAAAAGTGGGTCAATTGGCAGCATAAGAGAGCATTTGTTCAATATGAGCATGTTTCACTTGGACACATGACATAGTAGAAGGACTGGGGTGAAGTCAGTGACAAATTATTGTGTAACAGATGCCCCCTAAAGTATGAAGCCTGAGAGAGTGGGAGGGGTGAAATTCTTTACGAAACTGACTGAGCTGGAACACCATCTCGAAGAACCTAAAGGTGCAAGTACAACTCATATCTCTGATAGTGAAATACATGTAGTCTAGGCATGGGCGTAGCCATCCAAAAGACATATGAACTAGGTCTGTGGTATGGACACAACCACCCAGCTAATAAGACCATAATGATAAAGGTATGGTCGCAGCCATCCATAAAGACTCAGGTATGGTCACAGCCATCCATGAAGACTCAGGTATGGTCACAACCATCCATCAACAAGTCATGTAATCACGAACCAATCCACGCAGCCTGAACATGTGTAATCTGAGTTCGAGGTCTTGAAACCCAACCGATCATAGTACAAATTCTAGCATGCGAACAGATGTGCTGAAGTCAAGCATGATAGAAATTCGCTTGATTACCGGTCAATGAGGAAAACTATTAAGAAGCATGAGAGAAAACACCAATAATGCCAATTGTTCTCAAGGTACTGTCTAGTACAATCCACGAACTGTGAAGAATGAGCTGAAGTCGAACGCTTGTGGAATCACCCAATCGACGACCAATGATGAAAGTCGACTATTAGGCGCGAAGAACTTGCCATTGAGGCATGCAAGCTCCAACGTACCAAAGGGGATCTCTAGATCAATCTCCTGGATAATGAGTTGATGTCGACAGGAGATGATCCGTCGCAAGAGGGCCATAATGTTTACCCCATCAACGACATGAGATAAGGAACAAGCGGTAGATGGCGAAATAGAGTATCAGAGGAGGAGGTAAGGATGTAAACTACAGAAGGATTATACTCTTGAGCATGTCGGTGACACGACTCCGGAGGGTGGTAGCATTCAGGTACCAAGGGATCAGAAGCAACATGGATCAGATGGAATGAGGCTAAATGGAAACCTAAAACCGCGGAAGGCCAAATGATGATATATGGATATCCCAACCCGACAAGAAGCAAAAGTGTCGATATTCAAGAGTGACTAGCTGCCATAGATAATCAATGATGATTTCCAAATTTTCCCCCACCATTGCTGGCGAGCACCCCAATTATTTTTGAAAACAAGCTTGAAGGGGATAACATGTGCTTGTAATATAAATTCGACCTTCGGCCGAATCCAACCTAGTAATAGTTTAACGAGCCCTAGGGAGGAGAAGCTCGAGTCTCGTCATGGTGATGAGTCCAATGTCGTCAGGGTTTAACAAGTCCGACATAGGTAAAACTTGGAGTCTTTTTCATGTTTGGGAAGTTTGAAAAAGACACGAAAAAGAAAACTCCAAGGGGGGTCCTTTTTAGTAGATTTGTGTCTCTCGAGCCCAAAAAAGAATAAAACAATACTCGAAAGAAACGCTTGACCATTACAATCATGATCAGTGACCTCGACCCGAAAAAGTAGAAAAGCGATCGAAACCACGTCGTTTCCTAACCAGTATCGAACTTGAAACGACAAAGGTCCGATAATCTTTTCACATTTATACGGTCAGAAAAGAGCTAAAAGTGGACTTCCTTTTTAATTCCATTTAATGAGTAAAAAAGGAAAAACTCGGCAATCTTTTCATATTTTACGAGTCAGAAAGAGCTTAAAGGTGACTTGTCCTAGAGGAATGAGTGGTATAAAGGGTAGCAACTGGTTCTGGCAATGGTGAAACTGCTCAAAACATGTAATGGTCAAGAGGCTGGCTAATAAAACCACTCATCACTGCGGTTCCTCAGGAAAGGAGAAACAACCAAGTGAAGGCATATGATCGGCCAAAGAGATGGTGACGATGGAATGAATCAACCAAGGCTCATCTAGCAGAATTTAGTGGATAAAAACGACAATCACGAGATGTAAATCGGGTATGAGTTCATTTTACACAAGCTTGAACCATGGAGAACTCTGCTTGGATTTGGTTTCATGTTTACACAAGCTTGAAACGAAAAAACTATGCTTATTTTGAGTTCGCATGCCCCCAGCATAACAACACAAATCAAGGTACATGACCCCGAAGCTTCATTGCATTCATCGAGGTGGATGGAATGAAGGTTCACTTTCGAGATCTTGGAAAGACTCGACTTGGATTTTACGAGATCTTAATCAAAGACTCGATTTGGAAAGGGAGTTGTTCCATTTTTTAATGAGGTTGACACAGTAAAAGAACTATCCTCATAACCCTTCTTTCATTTTTTAACGAGGTTGACACAGGAACAAACTATCCTTAGGACTCCTTGTTTCATTTTTCAATGAGCTTGACACAAGACAAGGAATCGTGCTCCATGATCCTTGTTTCATTTTTTAACGAGGTTGACACAAGATCAAACTATCCTTGGTACTTCATGGTTCATTGGCCATATGAGAACATCTCTCCCAAGGGGTCTTCACGGGATGGAAGAAACACACTCTGGGAGGAATACATGTCATGAGGCACTAATGAAAAATCGGGTTCCAATGCCCCCAGTACATGATGTACGAGACCATCTGCATGATCATCAGCAAAGGCAGGGACGGAACGGGTAGCCACATAATTGACATGTGGCAAGGAAGGTACTGCTTGCGAGCAAGAACCAAAAGGGGATGACAGTTGTGCAGGAGGCACTGGGGGACTAAAGAACGATAATTGATCTATGGCCACCACTCTTCCGTCGTGTGGAAAACAAACCACACGGAAAAGTGAAGAGATGAGGGCCCCCACGGCATAAACATAGTCACGACCAAGGAGAAGACTGAAATCTAAAGCACCTTGGACAACCATGACGTCTATATAGACAGTTTTGCCCCCCAAAGTAAAAGGAAGCTTTGGGAGGATCCCTAAAGGTTGACTGGTTCCTCTGTCAAATGCCAACATATTTTGCATGACCGACACAAGTTGTGGGGAGCCCAAAGCTTGCCAAGTAGTGAAAGGCATGAGACTAGCCGACACACCCTCATCCAAGACAGTGCCAGGTACTGCCTTATCATAGACATGTACTCTAATATAGAAAAGCACATAGGATGGAAGGCAGAATGCAGTCAAATGACTCCAGTCAAAGGAAACGACCAAACTACTTGGTGGGGGAATCGTATGATTGCCCCCCTGCTCTACAGGAAACGAAGAAGGGCCCTCTTGACCAGCGGGGATAGGAGGGTCGTTTTCAGACTCAAGAGAATCTGACGAGACGAGAAGAACATGAGCGTGACGCTCTTCTGAAACAGTGTGATCAACAGGTGGTGAACCCAAGTCGACACTCCTCTGACCAATGGTTGGTCTGGAACAGGCTCAGCACAGCCAGGTTTGTAAAGAGGAGGACGGACAAGAGAAGAATCTAAGTCAATCTCTTGCTCAACGGGGAGAGGGTCTGAAGAGAGCCTCTGATAACCAACGGGAAGTTGGGGTGAAGAAGCTGTAAGACTTTCCAAAACGGTGGAAGCTTTATCCATGAGCGGACAAAGGTGAAGGGGATGGTTGCCTTCACATAGCCTACAAGGGAATCGAATCTTCCCTTTCTTCTTACGGTTTCCAGTTGATAGGGTAGCATCACCATGAGTTTTAGAGGACGATGAGGGACGAGCTGGATTGTGGGACCATACTTCTAAGATCCTAGGAATGCCAGGACAATCACGAAGAAGATGGTCACCCTTGCACAATTTACAAAGAAACTTAACCTTCCGCGGAGGAGCAGAAGGTGTTCCGACTTGAGATGTACTCGGAGCAATAGTTGTGCAGGTGGCCTCGTGCATATCGGTCTTCTTCTTCTTCATCATCATCTTCTTCTTCTTCTTAGTCTCCTGGTTATTAGATGTGAAACTTTCACTAGGCGAAGGAGGAGAGGAGGAGGAAGAAACAAGGGAAGAAGGCATAGGCTCAACCTTGGAATCATCGTGTCATGGTTAAGATGAAGAAGATGGTGGAATAGGAGTCAAGACACTCGGGACCACCAAGGCTGAAAACAACCAAACAGGCAAACCGATGGTTAACCTAGGCAAAGGCTGTAGGTTTTAACCCCGTACAGAAATTACCTGCATACGAATTCTAAATCATAGGAAAAATAAAAAATGCGAGAGCATAACACATAAAACACATATACACAGAGATTTCCCACTGGA